>JAVXUP010003030.1:0-91391 GCA_033070095.1 Escallonia herrerae | reverse complement strand
GGGGTCGGCCATCCCAAGAGGTCGGCCACCCTCGGGGGTCGGCCTCCCTTAGGGTCGGCCTCCCCCAAGGGGGTCGGCCACCCTGGGGGTCGGCCACCCCGAGGGGTCGGCCTCCCTCTAGGGTCGGCCTCCCCCAAGCGTCGGCCTCCCTTGGGGGTCGGCCACCCCATGGGGGTCGGCCACCTGCCTTGAACACCGACGCCGTCACCTTTGACCCCACCCCATTGTCACGACGACCGTCGCTCGCGGCCGCACTCCGCCATAGTCGCGACAACCGTCGCTCTCGGCCGTGCCCCTTCGTCGCGATGACCGTCGCCCGTAGTCTCGATGACCGTCACTTGTGGCCGCTCTGTCGCCATGACAACCGTCGCTCACGGTCGCGCGCCATCCACGCAACGACCCTCGTCGCTCGGAGATCACTCTGCGACCCTCGTCGCCCGCACTCAACCGCGCCCCATGCGCTGCAATCATGTTATATGCTTACGGGATAGGCTACTCCTCCAGGACACTATCTCCGCCAGGGTGCCTGCGTGACTAGCCTACGTGCTCTGGCACTGGGGGCTCGCGTCGGCACCCCTAAGGACTATGACCCCCGGGTCACTCGGAGACGGGAGCAGGTCTTCGGAAGGGCATCTTGCCTAGTCCACCTGGCAGCTGGGCGTCGGGTCTTCCCCGCCGCTGCCAGACCTGTGGGATTCAGTAAGGGCTTGGACTGGAGGCTGGGGCAACGGGCTACTCTGACCATGCTACCGCGGCATGATCAGTCTCCTCAGACAGGCAGAGAGGTGTTGCAAGGGCAGGGCAGCACGAACTTAGGAACCGGCAGTCCAACGAAGGGTCAGTGCGTTGGCCCCCTGGTGACGTGTCGTTCCCAGGGGGCGACACATGTCAACTTATGACACATGCACATTTTTGCCTATAAATAGTGGACTTTGGAGCTTTTTCAAGGATCGGATTCTCATTTGGACTTTTCACTTTCTCTCTAAAGGAAACATTCTCTCTGGAATTCTAGTGAGAGAAATATACTTGAACTCCCGTCTACGGACCCTGGACGCCATACCCTCATTACGGACTGCAGACTGTCGGTCCTGTTCATCGTCACCTTGCCTGCGCAGCACTGCCACCCCTCACGACCTGTCTGGGGAGCCTTGTCCTCGGCCCTTGCGCCGTCCTTGCTGTCTCCCACGTTGCCTACCTGGAAGCCAACTCAGACCGCATCCTTTGTGGCACCTCCACGTATCATCGAACCATTTCCGGCACCATCATTTTGGCGACTCCGCTGGGGAGGTGAGCATCGTATTGCGGTTTGCATACCTTCCGGACTTAGGCATTATGCCTGTGCAACGGAGAGCTACTAGGGCGACCAGCCAAGGACCCAACCCCGCCCTGCAAGAACACCACCTCGGTGATCAGGAGGAGACTAGCGCCGCGCGGCTCCGAGACCAGCTGCCGACCACTACCCCCGACGTACAAGTGCTCGTAAATGCAGCCATCCAGCAACTCACTCCGACCATCACCACGCTGCAAGATTCACAGACCACTCTACTAGCCGCCATTATGGACATGCAAAAATCCATACAAGCCCTGTCCTCACAGCAGGCCGCTCCGTCAATCCAGCCTTCAGGACCGGGGCCAGCTTTTGACATCGCCCCGGCCCCAGTGTCGCGACTACCGCCGCCTTGGACATCTAGACCCTTGGCGGTAGGGCTCGCAACACCGTCGCTGCCGGTAGCCGACATATCTCCTTCTGCAGTGCCGCCCCGCAAGCTACACACGGATCTCGGGCCAGTCTTGCAGCAGATTCCCCCCGCTGTCACACCATCTCATCTGACGCCGGCAAGAAGCTCCTCCGAAACGCATGACTCCATTGAGATGGAACCTAATCCCTATCCAGTTGAGCAACACCAAACCCCCGGCCAAGTGATGGGCATGTCTCGCCAACCCACACTTGCCCTTGCACAGCTGCCCCTGCCAGCACCTGCACCATACCAACCCTCCCATGTCCCCGTTCATCAAGCCGTGCCATCTGGGGGCTCGGGGGCTCGCGACGCACCAGGCGGTCATCACCCCTTGACCGGCAATGAGGCACCATCCTCCAACTATGTCACTCAGTCAGATTTGGAGGCCCTTGTCCGTCGCCTGTCGAGGAATTCCGAGCCGGACTCCTCAACCCGTCTAACCGGACACGCCCCGTACGCTAATGATATCGCCATCGCACCCTACCCCATCAAGTACAAGCAACCAAACTTTGTGCTCTTCAACGGACGTGAGGGAAACGCCCGTGAGCATCTAACAAGGTTTGCAGGCTCCTTGGAGCAGTATGGTACAGGAAGCAGCTTGAAGTTGAGAGAATTCCACAAGTCCCTTACGGGCTTGGCTTACACTTGGTATCACCAGATCCCCGCAGGGACCGTCCACACCTGGGGCGACATGGTCCAGCTGTTCTTAGACAAATTTCATTACGAGACCGAGCGCGTGACTATCGTTGATATTGCTGGCATTCGCCAGAACCAGGGGGAAGACTTGAATAAGTATGTGCATCGTTTTCATCTTAAGTGCCTTGAGTGCACAGATTTCAGCAAAGACGAAACGTTGGTTCCCATATGCATCAAAAATATGATTGACGTCTACCGAGTGCATATCGAGAACCTACAGTTAAGGTCATGGGGACACCTCAAGGAGGCAGCCCGACGAACTTACGAGACAGTTGGTCCTGTCAAGTCATGGAAGCCTCGACCGCAAAGTACGCTGTTGGCCTCAGCTGATGCACCTATCACTCAACGTAGCAACGACAACAACAACTATGCAGGCTTCAAGCGTCAGCTTCCAGATGTGAACCAAGGCTCCGACAAGCGAAGGCAACAAAGACCCGCACCTAACTATCCCTGTGACCTGAATACAGTGAAGGAACTCTTGGCCGAATGGGTGGCGCATGACAAAAATTTCCAACTGCCACCAATGCGGACCAATATCACAGACGAAGAAAAGGCCAGGCCCACCTACTGTCCTTTCCATCGAGCCATTGGCCATCCGCTCAAAGATTGCAATGCACTGCGAACCATCTTTGCAAGGAAGGTAGCGTCGGGCGACCTGCAGCTACGGAAAAATAACGATGTGCGCAAAGATCCCTACCCACCGCATCGCAACAGTAGGGGGCACCAGGCCCTTATGGCTGTCACTGACCATGTCGAGCCTGTAATCCACGAAGCCCCGGCAGAGCCCACACTGACCCTCGTGCCTCCTCCAGCTAAGCAGTCGATGCCTCCCCTTCGACAGATGACGAAGATCAAAAGTTTTTTTGATGAAATGGGGTTTTCACCCGCCGCCCGGACTTACCTTTCCAATTGCCTGCTCGAGGTCACCACCGGCCTCGGTTCCGAATGCTTCGCCGCCCAGGCTGAATTACGTCACATCCCCTCTACAGCCTTAGTCTTCTCGGATGAAGACTCGCCGCCGATCGAGCATCACAATCGGCCGCTGTTTTTAGAGTGTACTGTTAATGGCACGGGCTTCCGTCGTGCCTTGGTTGATTGCGGCGCCTCGATCAACATCATACCCCTCATCACCCTGCAACAGGCCGGCATTCCCCCAAGGAAAATCATCCGTGACCCCGTCAATATTACCGGCTTTGGACAGGGTCCTCAGTCGACCCTCGGCCATATCACCATCGACCTCATGGTCGGAACTGTCCGTCGCGACACTACTTTTCACGTAATAGACAGCGAGTCTGCCTTTCACCTCCTGCTCGGGAGACCATGGATCCACGACAACAAGGCCGTTCCCTCAACATACCATCAATGTGTGAAGCTGGTAGCCGGTTCTACGGGACATGAGGTAGCAATGACAATCCCTGCAACCAAAGCCCCCTTTGAATGCGCCGAGTCTTATTTCGCCGAGGCCTCCTTCTTCACTAATTTCGCCGAGGATGGGGAGAATGCTACTCATGTACATTCTACCAGGCTGCCGACCTGGGATGAGCTGTGCGGGGACAAGCTTCCCAAGGACAAAACCGGGAGAAGTAACAAGAATAATGGGTCAACCCCACCGCTTCCGCCTGCTGCCACGACCAATTCCCCCCCTTCTTCCCCCAAGTCCAAGAAGCAAAAGGCTGAGCCGGCCTTTCGACGTATCGTCAAGGACGGCAAGATCATCTATCAATTATGACGGTATGCAGGGGCTCCAGGCGGTCCCTCCTCAGACCCCCTCGACCCCGACCCCCTTGGAGAGACTGAATGGTGCCGCACGGCCGAGCATTGCCAGCCAGATCCTGACCTCACCCCCGGCGCGGCACCACCTTGCTATGAGGATGGCCCTCGACCTCAGGCTGAAGATATTGAAGAAATCAACCTGGCCGACCCGGGCGAAGAACCGCGGCACACCTACATTGGCACAAAACTCGCCCCCGGCCGAAGAGAGGAATTGGTTTCCCTCCTACACGAGTATCGTGATGTCTTAGCATGGAGCTACAATGAGATGCCCGGACTGGATCCTGCCTTAGTCACACACCATCTCAACATTGCTACCGGATCTATCCCTAGCCGACAGCACCCGCGGACATTCCGCCCCGAGCTCGAATTGAAAATCAAGCAAGAGATTGAACGCCTCCTGCGCGCAGGCTTCATCGAACCTATCACTCACCCTATTTGGCTGGCTAATGTCGTCCCTGTACAAAAGAAGAATGGCCAAGTCCGCGTCTGTATCGACTTTCGGGACTTGAATAGGGCGTGCCCCAAGGACGAGTTTCCACTACCCAATATCGACATGCTCACGGAGGCCGCCGCCGGATATGAAACTTTATCTTTCATGGATGGGTTCGCAGGTTATAATCAGATTCGCATGAACCCCGACGACAGCGCCAAGACAGCCTTCCGCACTCCTATGGGTAATTTTTGTTGGAAAGTTATGCCTTTCGGCCTCAAGAATGCGGGTGCTACGTATCAAAGGGCTATGACAGCAATATTCCATGACATGATACACCATACTGTGGAAGACTATGTCGACGATCTTATTATCAAATCCAGGAAGGAAAGTGATCACCTCACCGACCTTCAAGCGGTCTTTGATCGTTGCCGCCAGTATAACATGCGGATGAATCCATTGAAATGTGCCTTCGGAGTCTCCTCCGGCAAGTTCCTCGGGTTCTTGGTCAGTCGACAGGGCATCGACGTTGACCCCTCGAAAGCAGCCTCCATCCAAGAAATGCCCCCCCCCAAGAACACAAAGCAACTGAAGAGCTTCCTCGGCAAGGTCTCTTACCTCCGACGCTTCATACCCGCACTGGCCGAGCTCATTACGCCATTTCAACACTTGACGCGTAAAAGCGCACCGTGGAATTGGGGCGCGCCCCAACGGCAAGCATTTGAACAGATTAAGGCGGTCCTCATGTCACCGCAAACCATGGTCGTACCACAACGGGGCATCCCACTCCTACTCTACCTGACTTCCACACCCAGATCCATCGGGGCTTTGCTTGCCCAAGAAGTCGAAGGTGTCGAGCGTCCTGTTTATTACCTCAGTAGAGTGATCAGAGGGCCCGAAGCCAACTACTCCGAGCTCGAGAAACACTGTCTAGCCTTGGTGTACGCCTCACAGAAGTTCAGACATTACTTTCTAGCGCATCAGATCACACTCGTCACCAAGGCTGACCCGCTCCGTTACATGCTTACACGTCCCGCCCTGTCTGGCCGACTCACACGGTGGTTGCTGCTGTTGGCCGAATTCGGTTTATCTATCAAGAATCCTACAGCTCTGCGGAGCCAAGCACTCGCAGACCTCCTGGCCTTCTTCCCACGCCAACAATGTGAACCGATATCGGATCAACTGCCGGGGGAGGAGACAGCCCTCATCACCGACATCGATGGACTGTGGACGCTTGAATTCGACGGCTCTGCCACTAGCAAAGGCCCCAATGGCACGCCCCTCCGGCAAGGGGGTGCCGGCATAGTCTTGCGGGCACCAGACGGTGTTACCACTTCATTATCCTTCAAACTTGCATTCCCGGTGTCTAACAACGAAGCTGAATACGAGGCACTTGTCATTGGCCTCATGATCGCCGTCAGTATGGGGGCTAAGGCGCTGTGTGTGAAAGGAGATTCAAATCTGGTCATGAAGCAGGCGGACGGGGAGTTCGCGGTCAAAGAACCAGCCTTGGCACCTTATCGTGCCTTGGTGCAACACTTGGAAGGAAGACTCGGTCATGTCCAGTATGAACATCACAATAGGTGCCACAACAGACATGCGGACTGCTTGGCCACGATCGCGTCAAAGATAGAGGTCGATGGTGAACAACGGATGCTAACCATCGTCAAGAGAATGGAACCATGCACAGCACTGAACCTAGTCCCGAGGGACGTTACTGCGGACGATTGGAGGCAACCTATCATCGACAAACTTAAAGCGCCATCTCTTGCTCATGCCTCCACCCTTACAGACTTTTCAATGATGGGAGATGTCTTATACAGGCGGTGTCCCGGAGGCACTCTAGCAAGATGTTTGGCACCGGAAGAGGCAAAACACAAATTACAGCTCGGCCACCAGAAGTGTTGTGGCTTCGACGGTCCCCCTCTGTATCGTCGCCTCCAGCGTATGGGATTATATTGGCCATCCATGGCCAAGGACGCCTCGGATATACAAAAGGATTGTCCCGAGTGCCTGTATGCACCCGACGGTGCCGAAGCTCTTGTCATTGACATCGAGGGTGACTGGCGCCAGCCTTTCATCCAGTATCTATCCCACGGGATTCTACCACCTGACCGCGGCTCAGCACGATCCATCAAGCGCAAGGCAGTCAGGTATTTTGTGACGGAAGGCGAGTTATTTCGCAAGGGATTTTCGGGACGCACCCTGCGATGCTTGCAAGGTGCCCAAGTGGTCAAAGTCATTAACGAAGTACACAATGGTGATTGTGGTGAACATCAAGGCTCCCAGAAGCTGTATGCAGAATTACTAAGATTGGGGTATTATTGGCCGACTATGGAATCCGACTCCATCTCGCATGTCCGACGCTGCCAACCCTGCCAGCGGCACGCCGACAGGATACACTCGCCAGCATCCGACTTGCACATGATCTCAGCACCTTGGCCATTTCATTCTTGGGCCCTCGACCTCATCGGCCCCATCCACCCGCCGTCCAGAAGCCATTCATGGATCATGGTTGCTACTGAACGCTTTACGAAGTGGGTTGAAGCCGTACCTCTGCGGAGAGCCACGGGAGGTGCCGTTTCCAACTTCTTACGCGACGTCATCTGTCGTTTCGGCATCCCTCGATGTATTATATCTGACAATGGCACCCCATTCATTAACCGAGAGGTTCGAACTCTCATGGAAAGGTACAACATCAGCCATGCCACATCAACTCCCTATTACCCGCAAGGTAATGGTCAAGCTGAAGCGTCCAACAAGACTTTGCTACGAGTATTATCGCGAATGGTGCATGACGCCGACCGGTCGTGGTCCGAACAACTGAATCTGGCACTCTGGGCCTACAGAACATCCATGCACACAGCGACAAAGGCCACGCCTTTCTCTCTCGTCTACGGGGACGAGTGTGTGGTACCTGCCGAGATCGCAGAACCATCGGCTCGACTTTCCCTAAGCAGCAGTCTCGGAGATGAAGAAGCCCGGCTCGCGGCACTTGACGGCCTCGACGAACGACGAGCCACGGCCCTGCGCCGCATGAAGAAGTATCATGAGCAGCTTACGAAAGCTTATGGGAAGACCGTCAAGCCACGTTCGTTTATCGAGGGCGACCTTGTTCTTCAAGCCGCCAAGCATGTGCGGGCCAACATGTCAGCTCCTAAATTCACGCCAAACTGGGAGGGCCCTTTCACGGTGCACGAAGCCCGCACTAATGGCTCGTACCTCCTGCTCAACCACGACGACGGTCAGGTCTCGGCCCCCATCAACGGCCGCTACCTGAAGAAGTATTATGTGTAGCCGCGACAACATAAGCCCGCGTCATAGAACGCGCCCTCGTAGCATTTTTGTACATGCGACATTGCTTGCAGACTTGTATTTTTTTTGTTGATCTGTGTAGCGTTCTACACTAGTCATGTAATGGTGTTTTGTACCGCGTCCTATCAATACAAAGTCATGCTGTTACCTCAACTTCTGCCCAGCTGGCACTCATTCTCAACCTATGCTTCCTAAGTCACTTTCTACGAGCGGGAATGGGAAAGCATTCACAAGTAACCGAAACAAGCAAGACATTCAAAAAAAAAGAGAGAAGAAAGAAGAGAGCAACCGAACATAACATACAATAAGCCGAGACCATCAAAAATATGTACATATACATCAAACGTTTACTAGCCGTCGTTAAGCACTACAACTACGGCAAAGTAACATACAAGCTAGGAAAGTCTAGACAACAGCGATGCAACTGGGTGGGAGCTGAATGCCTGAAGTACCTCCCGCTCCGCTTGTACCTCTGACCATCCAGCATCAAGCTCGGCCTGTCGCCCTAACCGCTCTGACTCTCGCCCGTCCACCTCACCTCGCCGCCTCTGTAGATCGGACAACTGCCTCTGCAAATCGACAAGCTGTCTCTCTATCTCTGCCACCTGCATGTCAATCCCGGCCAACTCTGCCGTGATCTCTGACCGCTCTGCCTCTAATCCTGTGCGGCGCCGCTCCAGCAACATCTCCCGCATAACCACGACTGCACGCCTCTCATCCATATCGTGGCTGACGCTCCTCGATCTAAAGAAATCTGCTAGCCAGTCCAGCTGCATACCTAGCGATGTGAACGGAGCGAACTCTGAAAGCGACCGAGCAACGAACTCTGCAGTCCAACCCGACGACGGCACACTGGCGAACGGCAGCAACCACTCCATAAACCCTGCAGACACCCACATCCGTAGTACTGGGTTCTCTACCACCACGCTCTCGAATGTCTGCGGGAACGCTGCCTTCACCAGTTCTAACCGGCGCACAGTCTCCGCCGGTAGCTGGAGGCCCCCCCAAGCTGCCACATCCACCTGACCGCTCGAGGATCCTCTACTCATATCTCCGACTGTCGCGCCACTGCCGCCCGCTGCAGAAATCTCCGACATCCCACCCGCCCTCTGCGCCCCAATCGTGGCTGAGTGCATCGCCAGAAGAGTAGCTCCGACCTCAACCACGGACTCCGGCAATGTGTCATGCCGTCGCACCACCACGGCCTGAACCGGTGTCTCTCGCTCACGAATCGAGGCAGCAACAACAGACTCAGGCTCCGCCATTTCGCCACCATCACCTCCCACAACCTGCGTCTCCATGCCTGTCCACCAGTCCTCGTCAATGTCGAACATCACCGTATCGCTCCCCTCTCCGCCGTATAGTGCCCCCACCGTTTCCTCAGTAGCAGGCAATGGGCTCACCCTCCTCGGCACACTGGCCGTCAATAGCTCAACGGCCTCGGTCTCGTCACTGTCAACTAATCTGCCGGCCTCGGCTGCCATAGCCTCCTCGCCTGCGATCTCAGTCTCGGCCTCGCTCCCCCCCGCGACCGCCTCTTCCTCGTCCCCCTGGCAAAACCGCTGTCAGTTCACAGATTATGAGCAATATGCAAACCATATTTATACGACAAAAAGAAAGGACAGAAGCAAACCTCAGAGTCTAGCTCCTCTAATACGTCGCGCGGCCTCTTCGCCCCTGATAGGTGTGGGGCTGAGGTACCAGCACTAGCCTGACGAGCTGTCTCCATCATCCCCACTCGCAATGCCGACAAGGGCCCCTTGCCGGCCCCCGGCACCCTCGGCACCTCGGCAATAGGCTCCTCCCCACGGTCCTCCCCGGGAGCAGCGTCCCCCAACTCTACGGCATCCTCCTCCGCCTCCCTCTCCGAGCTCGGAACAGAACTCCCGGTCACCAGTGACAGCATCCCGCACTGCCTCGCGACTGTGGCCGATATCAAACTCAGGGCTCGGTCACATGCGAACACATCTACCTGTCGACGTGTGCCTGACGGCTGTGCCAGCCATCCGGCCCAGCTCCCTCGCAGTCGCTCCCACCAATGCGCATAATCCGCGGTCACCGCCCCTGCCACCTCTGTCCCTGGCTGCCTCCACTCTGTCGTCGGTGCCGGCCACTCGCGGGCTCTGTCATATAGTGTATACCCAAAAGCCGTCGCCACACTCCAAGGGCTGTCATAACCGCATGGGGGCTCTAGATCGTACCCGAACGCCAACGACAGACGGTCCGGGCAATACCTCGCCACATAATAGCAGCACTCGGCGGGCTTCCCGCCATCATCTGTCAATACCGGGAGCCAGCCGGGAAAATACGCGACCAATAGCGCCAGCTGTCCTGGCGCTAGCTCGCCTCTCCGGCTCAGATCTGTCGTCACCTCCTGCACGTGCAGCCATGGCGGCGTACCATATGACGCATGCATCTCCATATAGGGCCGTCGCTCACATTCCCCCCGTTTGTCTAGAATCTGTGCCAACGGGCACCCCGGCCTCCTGATGCCTGCCCAAGCAAAAGCCCGAGACCCGCTACACCACAACGCCACCTGCCGCGACCTGCCTGGACGGGTCACTGTCCCCATCGTCGGTGACGGGTGTGCGAGTGGGTATCCGTCAGGACGGTACCCTGGAAAGCACTCGTACAGGTACCTCTGCAAAAACATCCAGTCCACGTACGTCGCCACCTGATACCGACCATACGACCGCTTCACGTCATTCACGAACTGATCTAGCCGCGAGTATAACGTGCCCAAGTACACCGGAGCCAAGCCGACCCGCCTTCCCTGCGCCATCCTAATGGCCAAGGGAAACACCCTCGGGGAAATGCCATCCTCAGGTGTCCCCTCAAACACAAACCTGCAAACAACGACCGGCAACATATGTCAGTTTGACGTTTTACAGGGCAAGCAGGACATACGATATATTCACAAATAATCACACGACAGTACAAAATTTACCTCGATAAGAACATCGCCAAAAACGCCACCAACTCGTACCGATCGCTGCCATGATACGGACCCATCACGAACTGGGCAGCATTGCCCAACTTCTGGCCTGTCCTCGCCTGCGGCGTGCCGTAGAACTGGCGCAGCCACCCACCGTACGTCCCCTTCCGGTGCCTCTTCGTCTCCGCCAAAATGTCCAGTAGCTGCGTCTGCAACAACCGCTCCTCCCCGCTCAGCCGGGTCACCCGTGCATCCACCTCCCCGTGTATCGGCAGCCCTGTCAGCATCAACACATCGAGTAACGTCGGCCCGATCTCCCCGAACTCGGTCACGAACGTATGCGACTGCGTGCTCCATCTTGCCAGCAATCGGGTCATCCCTGGCGTATCCCTATATAACTCCAGCCCCCTCGCCGTAACATTGATCGCCGGTAACAGCCCTAGTGCCTGCAACACCTGCGCCCTCACCGGTGTCTCCAACATATGCTCACACCAAAAGTCCCACCCTACCGGCATCGCACTATGGCCCTTGAACATCACCGGGGACCAAGGTATGTCCTCTCTCCCAATCAACAATGCCGGTACATACCTCGGCGACATCACAGGCGCCTCCGGCGGGCTCGGCGCGCGAAGGTAGGGTGACGACAGCCGAGGCTCCTCTCCCATCGACGGACCACCCCACGGTGTCCTGAACGCTCCGTCTGCCACACGAATGGCCAACTCCCTCCACAGCTCACGGTCCGGTACACACGGTACTACTCCCCTCACCCCCAGCAATGTGTTTGTTTTATCTGGCTCCGGATCGTAGGACCTCCTACCGCCATCATCAAAGGTCAATGGCACTGTCGCCTCGACACCCACTGACGGTGTGGCCTCATCGACTGGCGGCGCCGGCACAGGTACAGTCATCATATCCCGCGGCGGTCGCGATGTACCCGTCGCGGCCCCTCGCGGCTTCACCCACATCTTCTGCCGAACTTTTTTCGCTACTGGCGTCGCTCCGGGCTGTGAGGATGGAACTTGGGCCTGTCGGACACCCTGCGTGACCGACCCCCCGTGACTGGCCGACACGCCATGCGCGGCCGACCCCTCTCGCTGGGCCGACCCCCCTCGCTGGGCCGACCCACCCCGTCCGGCCGATCCCCCTCGCTCGGCCGACCCCTCTCGTGCGGCCGACCCCCCGTGGCTGGCCGACACGCCATGCGCGGCCGACCCCTCTCGCTGGGCCGACCCCCCTTGCCCGGCCGATCCCCCTCGCTGGGCCGACCCACCCCGTCCGGCCGATCCCCCTCGCTCGGCCGACCCCTCTCGTGCGGCCGACCCCCCGTGGTTGGCCGACCCCCCATGCGCGGCCGACCCCCCTTGCCCGGCCGACCCCCCTCGCTGGGCCGACCCACCCTGTCCGGCCGACGCCCCTCGCTGGGCCGACCCCCCTCGTGCGGCCGAGCCCCCGTGGCTGGCCGACCCCCCTCCCCTCGCAGAGCCACCAACTGGCCGACCCCCTGGCCCCGACGACCCCTCGCCCAATTCCACCTCTTCTCTCACCATCCCTTTTTCTCTCTTTCTTTCTCTCTCTCTCTCTCTCTGACTTGCGTAGGCACAAATGGCGGTGCCTCCGCCCTGCCCCCCTCCGCTCCTTATATAGGGGTGGGCAATTTTCTTTTCTTTTTCTTTTTATTTTTCTCTTTCTTTCTTTCTTTTTCTATTCTTTCTTTCTTTCTTTTCTTTTTCTTTCTTTTTTCCTTTACTTTACGCTCCCGTCCGCCGGCGCCTCGCCACAGTTTGTCGACCACGCGCCGTCACCGCTATGACCGCACTGCGCGCCCGCGCGCCACCTCCACGACCTTCGTCGCACGCATTCACATGACAGCTCCGCGACAGGCCCCGTCGCCCGCGTGCCATCTCCTTGAACCGCGTCGCTTGTGCCAACTCATCGCGCTCTTTACAACGCGCGCTCAACGCCAATGGTCACTTGATGCACTACCGCGACGTTCGTCGCTGCGCCCGTGCGCCATTCTCATCACGCGTGCCCCCGGCACCAAGTATAGCTCCGCGACGTTCGTCGCCGCGCCCGTACGCCATTCTCATCATGCGTGCCCCCGGCACCAAGTATAGCTCCGCGACGTTCGTCGCCGCGCCCGTGCGCCATCTTCATGATACGTGCCCCCGGCACCAAGTATAGCTCCGCGACGTTCGTCGCCGCGCCCGTGCGTTATTCTCATCATGCGTGCCCCCGGCACCAAGTATACGCTCCGTGACCTTCGTCGCCGCACCCATGCGCCATTCTTATCACATGTGCCCCGGCACAAAGTATTGCTCCGCGACGTTCGTCGCCCCACCACTTTCATGACATGTGCTCCGGCACCATGTACTGTCCCCGCGACAATCGTCGCCATGTCCATGCACCACGACCATGTTACAAGCCTCCGGGCATAACACCCGTTCACCACACCATGCGCCCCCGCCATGGGCATGGAAGACCTTCAACCCACTCTCTAGAGTGTGCGGCATTCTGGAGGCTCCGCTCGTAGTGCTCCTGCACGAGGACCCCTCCCTGCGGCATGGGCTGAGCGCCAGCACGGGCTAGTGCCATCACCGGCACAATCAACCACGGGATGGGCTCACAACCTGGAAGCCATCGCCGGCACAATCAACTACGGGATGGGCTCACAACCTGGAAGCCATCGCCGGCACAATCAAACTACGGGATGGGCTCACAACCTTGAAGCCATCGCCGGCACAATCAAACTACGGGATGGGCTCACAACCTGGAAGCCATCGCCGGCACAATCAAACTACGGGATGGGCTCACAACCTTGAAGCCATCGCCGGCACAATCAAACTACGGGATGGGCTCACAACCTTGAAGCCATCGCCGGCACAATCAACTACGGGATGGGCTCACAACCTGGAAGCCATCGCCGGCACAATCAAACTACGGGATGGGCTCACAACCTGGAAGCCATCGCCGGCACAATCAAACTACGGGATGGGCTCACAACCTTGAAGCCATCGCCGGCACAATCAACTACGGGATGGGCTCACAACCTTGAAGCCATCGCCGGCACAATCAACTACGGGATGGGCTCACAACCTGGAAGCCATCGCCGGCACAATCAAACTACGGGATGGGCTCACAACCTGGAAGCCATCGCCGGCACAATCAACTACGGGATGGGCTCACAACCTTGAAGCCATCGCCGGCACAATCAAACTACGGGATGGGCTCACAACCTTGAAGCCATCGCCGGCTCAATCAAACTGCTACACGGGCTTAGCGTCATCGCCGGCTCCATTACCAGGAACCTTGGCCCCCGCAGCAACAGGGGCTGTAACCACATCGTTTATGCATGCGACGCCCGCTCGGGTTGCCCCTCCGCGCCCGCCGCACGCAGGGGGCTTATGTTCATACCCTATTCTGGTCGCACCCCAAGACCCGCCAAGGGACCCACTTTGCACGACACATCACCCAGTCAGCGGTCAACTTTTCAACGCTCGAGGGCCGGTCAAAGCAACGCATGCTCAAGTCACGTGAACCATTCGTGAAGCGACTTCGGCGTGCCTTCCATCCCAAGGGGTCGGGGGTCGGCCTCCCCCAAGGGTCGGGCTCCCTTGGGGGTCGGCCATCCCAAGGGGTCGGCCTCCCTTGGGGGTCGGCCATCCCAAGGGGTCGGCCACCCTCGGGGGGTCGGCCTCCCTCTAGGGTCGGCCTCCCCCAAGGGGGTCGGCCACCCTGGGGGGTCGGCCACCCCGAGGGGTCGGCCTCCCTCTAGGGTCAGCCTCCCCCAAGGGTCGGCCACCCTCGGGGGGTCGGCCTCCCTCTAGGCTCGGCCTCCCCCAAGCGTCGGCCTCCCTTGGGGGTCGGCCACCCCATGGGGGTCGGCCACCTGCCTTGAACACCGACGCCGTCACCTTTGACCCCACCCCATTGTCACGACGACCGTCGCTCGCGGCCGCACTCCGCCATAGTCGCGACAACCGTCGCTCTCGGCCGTGCCCCTTCGTCGCGATGACCGTCGCCCGTAGTCTCGATGACCGTCACTTGTGGCCGCTCTGTCGCCATGACAACCGTCGCTCACGGTCGCGCGCCATCCGCGCAACGACCCTCGTCGCTCGGAGATCACTCTGCGACCCTCGTCGCTCGGAGATCACTCTGCGACCCTCGTCGCCCGCACTCAACCGCGCCCCATGCGCTGCAATCATGTTATATGCTTACGGGATAGGCTACTCCTCCAGGACACTATCTCCGCCAGGGTGCCTGCGTGACTAGCCTACGTGCTCTGGCACTGGGGGCTCGCGTCGGCACCCCTAAGGACTATGACCCCCGGGTCACTCGGAGACGGGAGCAGGTCTTCGGAAGGGCATCTTGCCTAGTCCACCTGGCAGCTGGGCGTCGGGTCTTCCCCGCCGCTGCCAGACCTGTGGGATTCAGTAAGGGCTTGGACTGGAGGCTGGGGCAACGGGCTACTCTGACCATGCTACCGCGGCATGATCAGTCTCCTCAGACAGGCAGAGAGGTGTTGCAAGGGCAGGGCAGCACGAACTTAGGAACCGGCAGTCCAACGAAGGGTCAGTGCGTTGGCCCCCTGGTGACGTGTCGTTCCCAGGGGGCGACACATGTCAACTTATGACACATGCACATTTTTGCCTATAAATAGTGGACTTTGGAGCTTTTTCAAGGATCGGATTCTCATTTGGACTTTTCACTTTCTCTCTCTAAAGGAAACATTCTCTCTGGAATTCTAGTGAGAGAAATATACTTGAACTCCCGTCTACGGACCCTGGACGCCATACCCTCATTACGGACTGCAGACTGTCGGTCCTGTTCATCGTCACCTTGCCTGCGCAGCACTGCCACCCCTCACGACCTGTCTGGGGAGCCTTGTCCTCGGCCCTTGCGCCGTCCTTGCTGTCTCCCACGTTGCCTACCTGGAAGCCAACTCAGACCGCATCCTTTGTGGCACCTCCACGTATCATCGAACCATTTCCGGCACCATCAAGAGTTAAGGTGGCTCAAGCGTAAGATCCTGAATTGATCAAGATTAGAGATAGAGTTAAGGAAGGTGGCTACACTAACTTCAGAATAGATAATGAAGGTGTTCTTTGTATGGGTACTAGATTATGTGTTCCTTCAAACCCATACTTGAAGAGATAGATTCTCTTAGAGGCTCACAATTCAGCTTTTGCAGTACATCCAGGCAGTACCAAAATGTATCAGAAATTGCGTGATGTTTATTGGTGGAATAACATGAAGAGAGAGGTCGCAGACCTTGTGGCTAGATGCTTGGTATGTCATTAGATTAAAGCAGAACATCAGAGGTCCATTGGTATGTTGCAACCACTTCCTATTCCTGAGTGGAAGTGGGAGCATATTACGATGGATTTTGTGATTGGAATACCTCTTACTACGAAGCGTCATGATGCAATATGGGTGATAGTTGATCGATTGACCAAATCAGCTCACTTTTTGGCCATAAGGAGCAAGGATTCAATTGATATGCTTGCTAACTTGTACATTCGAGAGATACTTAGATTGCATGGAGCGCCCTTGTCCATTGTGTCAAACAGAGACCAGAGATTTACTTCCCATTTTTGGAGTAATTTGCAAGAGGGCATGGGTACAAGGTTGAATCTTAGAACAACTTTCCATCCACAGACAGACGGACAATATGAACGAACTATTCAAACATTAGAGGATATGCTTCGGGCTTTTGTTTTGAATTTTTGAGGTAATTAGGACAGTCATCTACCATTGATTGAGTTTGCTTATAATAATAGTTATCGTGCTAGTATTCAGATGGCACCATTTGAGGCTCTCTATGGAAGAAGGTGTCGATCACCTATATGTTGGAGCGAGATTGGGGAAAGGAAATTGATAGGTCCATAACTTGTTCAGATTACCAGAAACAAAATTCGTGTGATTAGAGACAAGCTTAAGGCTACACAGAGTCGACAGGAGAGTTATGCAGACATGAGGCATTGTGAACTCGAATTTAATGTTGGTGATCATGTATTTTTACGAGTTTCTCGATGGAAAGGTGTGTTGAGGTTTGGAAAGAAAGGGAAATTGGCTTAGAGGTATATTGGACCATTTGAGATCTTGGAGCGAGTTAGTACACTTGCTTATCGTCTAACTTTACCTTATAATTTGTCAAACATACATAACGTCTTCCATGTTTCGACTTTGAGGAAGTATGTCTTTGACCCCTCTCATGTAATTGAGTTCGAGCCTATCCAAGTTAAGCATGCTTTATCCTACAGAAAAAACCTTAACGCATTTTGGAACGTGATGCGCGTGTGATGCGCTTTAAGAAGATGGCTTTTGTGAAGGTGTCATGGCATAACCACTCGGAAAGGGAAGCTACTTAGGAACTCGAAGAAGTTATGCGGGAAAAGCATCCTCAACTTTTTGATAACTATGGTACATTCAATTCCTGGGACGGAATTATTTTAAGGGGGGGGGGGGAGAATGTAATACCCCGAAATTTAGTTAGTTACGCAAGTAATGATTAAAAAAAGATTTTAATTATATGTTTTGATCTAGAGTTAATTAATGGACTTTAGAAAGTTTGGTTGGGGACTCTTTTAGTGACGAAATTAGTTTTTGGTAATATTTAGTGACTAATGTAATTAGATTAGATATTAAGAAGAAAAAAAGGAATTTGAAGTTATATTGATTACATTAATGATAAGGACTTTTACTTGTGTTATAATTATAATTATAATTATAATTACACTTGGATAAGGACTTTTATTTGTGTTAAAATTATACTAGGAATTATGACTTCTAGTCATATTAGAATTAAGTCAGTGAACTATATAAGGAGTAAGAAAGAAGACAAAAGAGTTATAAGAGTCTTGATATTTTGAAGGACAGAAAAGAGCTTGTGCATCTTTTTGAGGTATTGAAGAAAAAAAGGCTATGGTTGATCTAAGATAAAAGAGATTATTCACGGTGTTAGATTCACAGTTTTGAGGTAAGGGGTTTTATGCTCTTCCCTTTCTTGATTCCCATCCTTTTCGTGCGTATTTTGACGTATATGAGCTATGGTTATCGGATTTTGGTTATTACATGCTACTGCCGCACAGTTACTTCTATTTTCCCAACGTTGTAGTGTTTTGTTGTCTTTACGGTAAACCCGTTGACGTTGTCCTTCGTTCCAAAAAAAAAAAACTCTGTTTATGTTTACCGTTCCTTTGTTTTACGTGATTATTGTGTTTGTTGAAAACATACCGTACGGTTTTACTTTACCAAAGACCAACTTAAACCATTCGTTTTAGCCACGTAAAATTCTATACTGTTTATTGTATTTTTTTGTGTCAGAAAAACTGTTTGTTTTGTGAGTCTAGTCACCGTCCTTTTTCTTGACCATCGTGTTTTCTTTAAGGAAAAGGACAGTTGTCCTTCAATTCCTTAGTCTCTTTTTTTTAAGTTTCATTCGTCCTTTATTCTCAAAGCATTCAGACATCAATAGTCTAAGAAAGGACACGCCACGTGTCAGTTTTTAGGATGGCCCTTTTCTTTTAAAAGTTTTATCGATCTTCATGCCGTGCCGTTATGTTTTTATCTAAAATTTTTTGTTTGTCAATATCTCACCCATCCGATCTCCGATTGAGTTGATTTTGGTTTCGTTGACTTCATTTATTTGTTCTCTTCGATTTCAGTCTATAATGATTATTTTTGGACTTCGAATGAATATTCGCTATATTTATCAAATTATTTTGTGGTTGATATTTGTATTGTAAAGTACTTTTAATTATCGTGACTTATGTGTGACGCGCCGGCTGCGATATTCGACATGGTCTAACAATGATTTGTGATGCTTAATAATAAGCAATTGTGTATGTGACACCCACAAGTTTTGATAAATCGTGTTTGAAATTCGGCTTATTGGTTATTTAACCATCTTTTGACAATGTTAGTTATTAGTGTGTGAAATTCGATTGAGTTATCTAAATTTCTATTTGTTGACTCTACTTGATAACTCAAATTTGGTATTCATTTTTGGCCCTCTGGGTGTAAGATCTTTTACTGGGCAATTCGTGCTCACCCATTTTCTTTTTATTTCTTCCTCCTTCTAGGCCAAAAGTAGCACAAGGGTGAGACATTAATGTTGTAGTAGAACTTGGTGTTCGCAATTGGGAGCATTAGACTGTATTGATTTCAGTTAGACAAATTCTTAATTAGTTCATTTTTTTGTTATTATTCAAAATAGTCATACGGATTGTAATTAAGTTTTGAACTCAAATAATTGTGTTATGGCGTTTTAGATGCTCTGCTCTACCATTACAATTGTTATGTTTTGGTCATGATTGGGTTAAGGTTTAATGACATCTTCGGACCCTCGGACCCTCGGATTCGGGGCATTACACCCAGTGCCGGAGCATGTAAACTAGTTACACAGACACCCTGGCAGAGATAGTGTCAGAAAGAGCAAGCTTATCCCGCAGGTGAGTCCTGGTGTTGAAGCACTCAGAGTGCACCAAGGTAGTGTCCCTGAGGAGTCACCTACCTGATGACATGACAGATCGAGCTAGTGCAGAAGGAGTCGCCAGCCCGACGCATCGAGGTAGTGTTCTGGAGGAGTCGCCTACTCGAAGGACCAAGGCAGTATCCTGAAAGAGTTGCCTACCTTGTTGAAGGGGAGTCTTCGTGCCAGAGCACTTAGAGTTCCCTGGCAGAGATAGTGTGTTAGAGAGCGAGCATATCCTGTCACGACCCTAACCCGTAAGTCCATGAGCTAGGTCCGTGACCGATCGCAGACCCACTAGACTTCAACCAAAGGCTCTACCAGGCCTTATTCGCTAAAACCAATACAACTGCAACAACACAAGAAAAAACGTTAACAACTACAATATATTTTCTTTCTAATTTCAGTACAATAATTCTTACAACAATACTTATCATCGTACGCTGTCTCTGGTGTAACGCCCCGATTTTTCTTTCGAAGCGTTACTTTCAAGTAAACAAAGCAGAAAATCTCAAATATCCAAAAGTCTCCCAAATTGAGTAATCAGAGCATCTAAGAATAAGTCTCCAAGAAACATCAATAAATGTCGCTCCGGCTTAAAACTATTACATTGATCTCAAGTACTCATAATGGAGCTCCAAAATAAAATCTAAAGCCAAATCTAATGATACAATAAATATAAAAGGAAAATCCTTCCCTAAAAAGCTTCTTACTTAGCCATGTTTTAGAATCCTTTGTACAGCTCCAAACACTGCCTGATAACCTGAAAGTAAAGGGGTGAGCACAAAGCCCAGTAAAGATAATCGCACACACCCACCCACAGAGTACAAAGCACGCTATATCGATAGTAGTACTTGGAGGTGATAAAGTACGATACCAAGGTGCAAGGAGAATACCAAAACCAATGCACTAACTTTCAATTCAGAGATCAGATTAGCAACAAGATCAAATAGCTCGTATCGGCAGACAATACAACCTTAAGGTAAGGAATTATCATATATAACTAAGTTTACAAAGGGTCAAAAGGTTTTGATATGTTTAAAACAATACAAATTTAAGTTCAAAACGTTTTCACAGGTTCTGATAAAGATAACTTATATTTCAAAAAGACTCTAGTGAATTCAATAATACTTCAGATATGTTCGAAAACTTATTCAAATAGATCAAATATAAAAATTCAAATGTTCAATGAGTACAAAGATGAAGACCACTGGAGCCATTCAGAAATGTGTCACGCGTGCCATCACTGACACGTGAGACAAGGTTCAGAAATTTAGATCGCGATCTCTAGCTCATCCCGCTGAGCTAGTCCACGTTCCAATTCACGTGGGTAAGTCGGAAATAGATAAGTCACATACACTGTGACATGGCTCACCAGATTATAAAAACATATACCAAATCAACTTAATAAACACCAAAAGTTTGAAGCAAACAAAGTCATTTTCGTTCACTCGATTCTACGCAAAATAGCTTTATTTAAGGGCTAAATTCAATAATACAATCAACAAATTCTAAGAAACCACAAAGCCTAAAAGTTGAAGAGGAGTCGTTACTGATTTGTAGTGTCTAAGTTCATCAAAAACCGATAAGAAACGAATAAGATGGAACAAGTCAAAGCAAGCTGATTTGCAGTGTCAAACAGCAACTTTTACACCGACGAATAACTTTCAAACTGTATTTTGATCAAAAAATAGATAGATTCTAAGAAAACACAAAACTAAGAAGTTTAAGAGGACTCTTTAAGGTTTCCATATTGTCTAAAATCATGAAAAACCAATCCGAAACAAAGGAGATAGAACAAATCGAAGTGGGATGATTTACAGTATCAAAAACAGAAAAGTCTGCACTGATAAATAACTTTCAAACTCGATTTTGACCAAGAACCAAATGGATTCTAATAAAACCTTAAACTAAAGAGTTAAAGAAGACTCTTCAAGGATTTCAGAATGTTCAAGATCATTAAAAACCAATGAGAAACAAATGAGATACAACAAATCGAAATTGGCTGATCTGAATTGGCAGAAATATAAGCATAACAATGTTCAAGTATATTTTTGAATATTGATCACTTCGAATTTCGAAAAACCCAAAACTAAAAAGTTGTAGTAAACTATTTGGGGTTTTTAAAAAGTGTAAGAACACTAAAATTGGCCAAAGAACGAAAAAGTTACGGACTTTTGAATTTGTCGCAAAGATTTACAACAAAAAGATCACGAATCAAAGTCAATAATCGGAAGTATGAAGAACTATTTAGCGTAACGATCAATAATGTAATTAGGGTTCTAAAGAATTAATAGATCTCTTTAAACGACAAATCAATTGATGAACAAATCGATAATCAGAATTCAGATGGGGTAAATGCGTGAGAAAACCCTTACACTAACAAAAATTACAAACCTTTACAAAAGATTTGATCAACCCCAATAATTTATTTTAGATTTGAAGAAGGCATAACCCTTGCCATATCAAAAAGTACGAATTCCCTTACCTCAATTGCGTAAATCAACTCCAAGTCTTGATCTTTTCAAACAAATTATATCAAAAACTCTAATATAATAATACCCAAAATTTCTATTAGACTCTATCAATCACATTAGCTTATGTAGGTTTTTACCACAAACCTCAATCCCAATATCAAAATAAGATCGTACCTCAATGTAATGACCAAAATCTGAAGAGTATTCTTTCTAGAGATTCTTTGGAGGCTCTTCTGAAGTTTGTGTGCTCCTAAAAATTATATTGTACATAAGTCATAAGCCTAAAAGGAATGTAATTATATTCCTAACGCAATAAGAATTGCAAAATACCCATTATGTCCCAAAATTCTCTAACTTTATAAATGGGTCATACTAAAGCCCAAATTTAAATTGGGTCATTTAATCCCAAAAGTATAACTCACTTTCTAGTAAGAAAATTTTAAATTGATTTTTAGGCCCACTATTTAATTCAAACTCACAATACATTTAATTCGTACTTGCACAAGTATCCTGATTAAAAAAAAAATCTGGGGTATTACATCTGGAAACTCCACTCTATATTTGCAATCACTTGCTTGTCAGTATCATCTTCCTCTCAAACCTGAAATGATAAATAAGAAGTGAGCTTTCACGCGCTCAATAAGTTACCAATGATTCAACTAGGTGGACTAAAGCATGCCAGAAACTAACTCACTTTATATTATAGCCACATTAAGAAATTTAAAATTATAGAGTACATGAAACAAAACTGATGCATAAAATCATTAGCACAAAACCTCACGACAAACAATTCCATCCCAATATCAGCTCAATTGATATCCTGCGGTCCGTGTGGAAGCCTAAAATTCCTCTTGCACCTTAGCAAACATAGATATATGTTGACCTAAAGCGTATACTTATATTTTTCTCTTCTTTAACATAAAGTGCGCCTCCTTGTATAATTATTCTGTGGGCGCAAGGATGAACCACTAGCAACAATATTGTGCATCAATGTATAAGCCTCGTTGACCATGGCCAGAAATCCAACCTTCCCATGTTGGATATGGGGCACAACAATCAAATAAAGAAAACCCACCTTTTGGTTCATCGTAAACACAATCATTCATCAAGTGATGGTTAAACCATCCTTGTCGCTTTCAATTGTTTTTAAGCTGTTCAATATTCGCAATAATGTCAAATACGAAATCATCTCACTTGCACCA
Source organism: Escallonia herrerae (assembly GCA_033070095.1). Taxonomy (NCBI): domain Eukaryota; kingdom Viridiplantae; phylum Streptophyta; class Magnoliopsida; order Escalloniales; family Escalloniaceae; genus Escallonia; species Escallonia herrerae. The sequence goes on along the minus strand of JAVXUP010003030.1, from coordinate 68,354 downwards.
AATATTTCAAATATGAGTTCCATTACAATTTCTAAGTAAAATATCAGTTAAATACTGGTCTAATTTTTAATGAGAAATAAACTACTAAAAGCTTTTTGGCAGATCAAGTCGGAGCAGCTAAACGTAATTGAAATAGTCAATGCTGATAAACACCACATTTTATAGCAATGAACATGTACATTATAGATAAGACCACTAGTTGAATCAAAGGGTCGGTTACTTGTCGCTGACACTTTTCCTCAATCCAAAATCTAGTGCGATGGTCAGTTGTTACCTCTGGCCAACAAAACCGTCAAGGCCATTCCTTTAATCTCCATAACCCCAACTTCACTATAACTCGAAGGGCATCATTGATGAGGACGTAGAGTTCCTATTGGATATTTTCTCAAACAACTCAGACAATGCATCCAACCGCCCATTACATAACCCGTCCAAAATCGTCCCTAGTTTACCATGTTATTCTTGGGCATTTTGTCATAGTTGCCAAGCTTCTTTCAATTCACCCGATTTTATTAATCCACCAAGCAACCTTGCGCTAAGTAGCTAACCATTCTCTTTTTATATATTCTCACAACCTATGTGCTTCCCTGTCCAAAATGCACAGACATGTATAGGGTATACCTATACTATGTACACATACTTTACATAGCAGACACTTTGTTTACACACACAAATACACCATGTACACACTACCGTACCCAAATCACACTGCCATATACACACCACCACGATGCCTAAGTCCAGCCACCGTAAGCACCATCATTAAACCACAGCTGTTAACCACGGTTGTTAACTACAACAATATCAAAGTCATATCACCGAACCCCCATTTCATAGTCAATACCACCAAAACCAAAGTGCTAGCTTCCACAACTCACCTACCACTGCAGGTGCCATCTTCAAACAACCCTACAACTAGTCCACCACCATCATCCTAACGATTCCACACCCAAAATCAACTCCACACTACACTCCATATTACGCACACAAACAAATTGTACCCTGTAACATACAGACACACTCTATATGTACACATTGTACATAGTACACATTCACACACATACAAACACGCACGTACACCAACACTACACATAACCATCCAACATGCACCATCACGCACACACGGTATCCCCATACACATCTTGTTACACGTTATCATCCAACAACAACCACACCTACACACCTGCATAAACTCAAACACCGTACACCCACCGTTGCACACATACAAACCACCTAATTCATTATATTTCATCCATCACCAATACTGCTGCTAAATGGCCACCACTGTACTGCCACCAACACACAAGCACACCACCAAAACCCCCTTTCTTATAAAAATCAGCCGTAATTGGGGGCTGCTAGCCGTGATCATGAAAAGCAGGTGGAGAAGAAGGTGTTGCGGTTGGTCTTAGCAATTAGGGTGCATCAGGGGGGCCAACAGGGGGCAGTACGCTAGGGCGACGACTTCTTGCATCTATGGCAGTAAAGGACAACCAGAGTTATGCCACAACAGGGCTTGGCAGTTTCTCTGGCACTACCTTTAGGGGTTAAGTGCCTCTCCCCAGAATTTCTGTTGGTGGAAATCTGTAGCTAGTCCTATAAGCACATGAACACACCTATAAAGCACACATAATTTCTGCCCACCTATTATCTCCATTGCCGACCTTGTCACTGCCGGCATCCATGTGTACAAGCAGTGGTGTTCGATCGTCGTGAATACGTGCTAATCAATGATAATGGATGGATCTGTGGTCGGGCTTCCTTACTTTAGCTGCCCACGGCCACCCGATGAAACATTATTCACCGATAATCTTTAGTCGGCATTCATCGGCTGTGGAGGACGCCACTGCCCCGCCAACCTGCTCTCTCCGTGTTTCCCCTGTCTCTCATGTTTATATATATATATACATATATATATATACATATATATACACATATATATACATATATATACATATATTTCAATTGCCTCCAAACTCTTCTTCTTTTGCTCCCCAAATCTCTCTTTGTCATTTCATAAGGCCATATTTTTCTCCACAAATCTCTCTCTCTTTTTGCCATATTTGAAATAACCAAAATAGATATGACATTACCCTAATTAAGTAGTAATTTCTCAAGGTACTTCAGTCACTTTCATTAATTGATGATCACATTGCTCATGTCAATCGTCGTTAAAGATGCAAATATTTTTACTTGTAAAATTTCTGCTAAAAAAATATGCTAAAGCTGCAAAAATTTACCATAAAGTTCAAACCTAGGTTCGGGTTATTACATATCCTGTTTGTGAGTCCTTGTGCTGGAGCACTCGAAACGCACCAAGGCAGTGTCCCGAAGGAGTCGTCTACCTGGCAAGAAGAGAGTTCTCATGAGCTCCCTGACAAAGATAGTGTTCTGAAGGAATCGCCTATCTTCACGGGATGCTGCATACTCTAGGGAGTGGGTAGAAGCATGTTTCACGACCAAGGCAAGGTGCGCATGATGTGGTGAAAGGATGGACCAACGCAGGGGGGTGGTAGTGTGACAGAGACTCGGGAGCGTGACTGTATAAGCAGCACAATATATGGGCACGACGAAATGTGTGGGTGCTGGCGGCACAAAAATGTGATAGAGAGTCGGGGGCACAACTATATTAGCAGCCTTGCACATGGACACGACGACTGTGTGCAGTACTAGGGGCACATGACATGGAAACGGCGTACGGGCACGGTGACATGTGTCACAAAGTCGAGCATCATCTGGGGGCACGTGATGCAGAGACAGCGCACGGGTGTGACAATGGGTATTGCGGAGTCAGGTGTCGTGCCAAGGGCATGGTAGTGTTGAGCTTTGACCGTTGAAAAGTTGACATGTCGTGCGAGAGGGACTCAAGAGCGATCCAAGGGGGCGTAGCCAGGATTGGTTAGCAACTTATGCGGTATGCATGGAGGGGCAATCTAGGCGTGTAGCACATGCACATTCGCAAGTTCATAATTAGAAAAAAAATTATGTGTGTTGGCTGGAGAATTGCTGGCGTCATCATTGAACAATAAGAGTGAGAAGTAGGTGGCTCGAGCCACCTGGTGCACCACCTACTGAAGCTTGAGGATGAATGGGCACCGTTAAGTGCTACATTGACACGCGTCGTAAGAGCGAGATGACAGGTGCAGGGGCATGGTCGGCATCACGACACAGGGGCGTGGCAACGAGCACTGGACAATGAATGAGAGAAGTATGTGGTTTGAGCTGCCTCGCGCACCGCCTACGGAGGTAAGACAACGGGTGTGGTCGGGCATCACGATGCGGGCATGGCAACGAGCACAGAGTTACGATTAATAAAAATTTGGTCAAAGTTAAAAATGCTTTTCTAAGTGTAGATGTAATACCCTGTACCTTGGTATTTTTTGTCAATTATTTTAGTTCTTTAGCGACAATTTTTGCACGCAACATTTAACGTCAATTTGCATAAAAAGATATTTTATTGACAACCTTTAGCAACAATCTATAATGCTCTTAAGTGCAATTTAATGAGGTGGGAAGAATGTAATGCTCGGAATGTTTCATTGGTCGATGACATTTTTATTTTTAACTTTAATCTAAAAATTAATGTGGTGTTTTTTAAAAAGAATGTGGGTGAGATGAGAACACTAGCTAAGTGTGGGGGGTCTTTAGAATTATTTCAACCTAGGGCAACCATATATAAAGGAAGTCTTAAAAGGGCAGCCGTCCTAGCAGATCTGCCAGCCCCTGTTTCATGTGAAAAAGGAAAGAGAAGGGAATGGAAAACCAAACTAGGGCAAGGAAAAATTCAAGGTAATAAAATTCCTAGAGAAATTTTGTTTTGATAGAGCACGATCCGTACTGACTTTCTCTTTAGTTTAGCCATGAATTTGGACATTTTATATATATTTTTGATGTGACATTGGTAGCTTTCGGTGGTAATTGAGAAGAAGACTGTTGTAGAGCAGAATGAGAGCAGGTTAGGATTTTTGTCATATCTCCTTTATTTCAAATCCGATTGAAATTATTTTACTTTTTCTGAAACTTTTATTGTGTTGCCTTCAACTCTTTAGTTTTGAGTTTTCTCAGAATCCCACGTTTGCACATTGAAAAACGAGCTTAATTCACTGTATGAGTCCAGAATTTTTAGTTTCTAGCAGCCACTTTGATTTATCATAGAAAATTAATTACTTATGAGATTTTTGTTAAATTTATATTTATAGAAACCTCAAAAGTCCTCTTCAACTTTGTAGTTTTGAGGTTTTTGAGATTCATAGTATTTTGCTCCAAAATAATCACTGAAGAAAACTGGTCTGTGCAGAGATGTGCTGTTTTGATCAGCCACTTCGATTTACTGTAGATAAGTCATTACTCATTGGATTTTTACGAACCTTATATTTTTGAAAAACTTAGAAAGTCTACTTTAACTTTTTAGTTTTGAATATATTCATTAATTTTCTTCCTCAAAATGGTCAATCTATAAAACTAGGGTTTGCTGAAAAATGATATTTCTAGAATTACATAAAAGTCCATTGCCTAAGACCTTTTAAGCAATTGTTTGAGCATATTTGGGCAAAGTTGAAACTAAAAACTCCCATTAGTTTTCCAAAACCTTTGACGAGGAATTTTCTAGGCATGAAAAATATCTTTAACAAATTTATTTTTAAAACAAGTTTTTGAATTAATTAATATAGTAAACAAAATTATTGTTAGCCTAGAATTTTTTAGTGATCTAAAATTACTGTGACACTTGAGTGTCTGAAATTTTGTGGCATTCTGGTGCCATTTGGTATATTTTTGGAACATGAGCTTTAGCGCTCAATTTAATAAGCAATTTAGGGTTCTGAGAGAAAATTTTTTGTAACGACTGTTCTTGTCCAAAAAACTCACAAGTGGTTTAAAAAGACTCTTTTAGGTTATATCTAGGTGGATAATGGTACGCTAGGTATCGGGGGGTGAATAGGTAATTTTACAAAAGTTGAGGGGCGGTTGGGTAAAATTTTACTCACTTGAGAGAAACCTAATACTTAGGCGTGCTCGAGCGACAATGAATGACATTCATGTGATTTGTTATTTAGGTTTTGGTAGACAAGAGATATGAACAACCATTGATCGAGCTCAAGAACCAGTTATTGAGCGAGGTAAGTACCCTGCCATATTCTTCCTTAGGCCATACTTGAAAATTTATATACTGTATACATGTTCTCAGTTAAAATGAAAGCTTTGAAACAATTTAATTGCCTCATGTTCGTGGTAAATTTTTAAATGAAATCTGAAATGAAATGCCATGGAATTGTTGTGTGAGTAACTGAATCATGATCAGTACATGTGAAATGAGATGATAGTTTGACTGTGTTACTGTGCCCCATATCCATGCGCCCCATATCCACGGGAGAAAGTGGATTTTGGGTACTGGTCAATGGGACCATACGTTGACTCACACAGTACTGTTGCACTGTGGTTTGCCCTTGTGTCCACATTTTGTTATCCCGTGTAAAGGAGGGATTTTAGGACCTAGTCAGTGGGACCGTATGCTGACCGCAGTATACCATGTTATGATTAAGTGTGACAGTTCTTGATGAAGCTTTTGGCTGATTACATTCTAATTCGAGAATTCTTTTGTTGCAAGTACATATGTATATGTTGAGTTAAATTTTATTTTGGTAACATTGAATTCCTTATTTTGAAAAGGAAAACCATGGCATATTTGAAACCCTCAATTCTATTTTAGGGATATGACATGTGTATTTATTGGGCCCTAGCTCACCCCTTTTTATAAATGTTTTCAGGCGATCATCTAGATGAACATGAGTACTACAAGGGTAATGGGAATGAAGCCACGAGAGATACTTGTTAGGAAGTTGATTTAAGTTCCTTGCAAAATTGTAGAACTGCTGGCTTATTTCTAGAATTGTTTGTAGCTTAAATCCATGAGGTTTCTTTTAACTAAATTATATCAGTCATTATAGAGGAATTCAGTAGAGAAAAATTTGGAAAGATCTGTAAGGGCATCTTTAGAAGTCATATTATGGTGTTAGTTAATGCATGACTTTAGAATTATGTACATGTTTAAATAAGGCCTGGCAGAACCCAAAATAGTTGTCTGAATGGGTCTGCGGCGGGTCACGAGCCTGACTCACGGGCTTACGCATGGGTTTGGGTCGTGACAGTAGAAGAGTGACGAAATGGGTAACGGAGTGAAGAAGTGCTACCCTAAAGCACATAAAATTTTAGTTGTACTAAAATTGTTATGATGGTTTTTTGTTTTGGCTGGATAGAAAAAATGTAAGTGTGGTGTAGTGAAAGAGAGTGAGCATAAGGGAATGTAGGAGAAAGATAGGATGTTAAAGTGGGGGTATGTGTATTTATGAAGGAGTGTAAGAAAAACAGGAAGAGATGAGAGAGGAAGAAAGGAAAAGAAAAAAATGGGAGGGTGGGGCTCGCCAGAGGGAAGCGCATAATAGGGGGTAGGGGTCGGCCTTAGGGGTTGTATGGGAGATCGGTCTTGGGGGGTGTGAGGGGGGTTGACCTTAGGTGAGGGAAAGGGGGAGGGTGAGAGGATGGAAATTGATGGGGAAATTTAATTAAGGGGGGAGAGTAATGGTGAGTGGAAAAGAAGAAATTGAGGGAAAGTGTGAGAACCCACGCGTAGGTGCGGGGTGAGAGGGAGAGGTAAGTGGGGTGAGTTTAATGAGGAAGAGAGTGGGTGAGGGGCGATAGGGAGAAGTGAGTGGGGTGAGTTTAATGAGGAAGGGAGGGCAAAAAGGGGAGAGTGGGAAGGTGTAAAGTGAAGAAATAGGTCTTGGGTAGAGAGGGAAGATAGAGCATAAGTATGTTGAGTAATGTGAGAAGTAAATTTTGATTTTAGCAAGTCTTAGTGATTGGAGGGGGGAGGGTGAGGTATGCAAAAGTTTGATTTTTTTTTTCATAAGTCCTCAGGCAAGGGTGTAGGGAGACTCTACTTAAGATCAGTGATGTGGCCGTGAAAGGTTGACATGAGAGGGGGGCTTGGAATGGTGAGCAGGCGGGTTGGCATCGCTAACAGGCTGAGTTATAGAGGTAAGGGTGGGCTGGCAAGGTGTGTTTCATGGATGCCCAACACGGGCATTGTGAAGCCTGAGGTTATGTTGGTGGACGGAGTTAAGACTTAGTTGCGTGGCTCGAGCCACCCCATGCACCACCTACCAAACTATGCAATGTGAGGCAGAGGGTGAGGCATCTGGCCTGCATAGGAAGGGGGAAGAGTGAAGCCCCCCAAGGGGGCATGCTATACACTCAAGGGGTGATGCGAGTAGACATCAACAGCTACCGCTTGAAAGTTTGTCTAAGGCTAGAAATTGTGATTTTTCATTGATAACAAAGGGAGGCAACATGCCTTGATACATTCGGAATGAGTACATTGAAACTTATAAATTACAAGTGTGGAAAAATGCACTAGGGCATAATTGGGCTTGGGCAGGTAGGGCACATCTCCTTGCACTTAGAGTTTGAGCTCGCTGGATGCAATCTTGTTGGCGAAAATAAACTTGAGGCCCCTGTAACACTTGAGGTTGTAACCAACAATCCGATGATAGGGGTAGTAGTTGGGGTTGGCTAAGTGTTCTGAGGTAGGCTCAAATTTGGGAGGGGGAAATGATATGGAATTATCATTAATCCAAGTCTCAAGGAGCGATTTGACTACCTTCAAGTCACATGAGTATTTTGGGGTGGGTGTCGCATGCCTTCTCTTGTTAGGGTGCCCGTCCCCTCTTTGGGATTGACGTTTGTGACTGTTGTCATCATCACTGGCTACTTCCACTATTGCGGTCAGGGCAATCTGAGTTTGAGGCTTCGAGGTCCTTGACAGACTGACTGAGTCATAAGTGCTTCATGCAGTTTCGTTGAGATGTCCCAAAAATTAAAACTGAAGGTTTTCAAAGCAGACCCTATACGTATCTCTCATGTTCTTGATGCAAATAGGTACAAGGGTCTCATCCTTGCTGAATTCAGTGCACTCCAAACACATGATAAAATCGTGTGACATAGGTGTTGAGGTCTTCCCCTGGGTTCTGGCGGATTTTGGCAATGTCAATGATGGTCACACGCTCCGTTTCATGCTGAAACTTGTTAAGAAAAAGTTGGACCATGTCAGACCAAGAGTGGATGGTATCTTCGGGTATCTGGTGGTACCAAGAGTAGGTGAGGCCAGTTAGGGACTTGTAAAATTCCTGAAACTTGTTAAGAAAGAGTTGGACCATGTCAGACCAAGAGTGGATGGTACCTTCGGGTATCTGGTGGTACCAAGAGTAGGTGAGGCCAGTTAGGGACTTGTAAAATTCCTGAAACTTTAACGTGTTGTCCTCTCTGTAGTGCTCTAGAGAGCTAGCAAAATAGGTGAGGTGCTCGGGCCCATTGCCCTCTTTGCTGTTGAGCAGGGTGAGGCCTGGTTGCTTATACTTGACCGGGTAAAGCCCAGTAGCGAGGTCGCCAAAATTTAGAGAATGACCAGATAGCTTAGAGGAGGAGTGTGAAAAGGATGACCGTTTGAGACGGTAGAGGATGACATCTAGGTAGTGCTTCGTGACATACAAGTGGGTGAGGCTTTGTGCCCGCCCGGGATGATCTTAGCACCTGAGCACCTGGATAGGGCAACCTGAGGCAATACAGGGATGAAAATGGTAGAGAAGGGTTGGTGGTGGGGAACAACTTCTTAGGGTGTGGTTTTCATAGGGGCAATGCCAGCGGCAGTAGACCGACAATCACAAAGAGCCGACTGAAACAAGTCAGGGGCATGACTTGTGTTTAGGTGTCGGTTGGTTATGTTAGGATTAGGTTCCATTTCAATTGAGTCGTGAGTCTTCGCAGTACTTCGAGCAAGGGTAAAGCTGGGTGCCGCGGGTAGGGGTACTGCTAGTCCTACCGCCAAATGCCCGAAGGACCAAAGCAGCGACGGTCATGACAGTGGGACCTGACTAGTGTCCCAAACTAGTCCAAGCCTTGAAGGCTAGATTTGAGTAGCAGGGGCCAAACCCAGAGCTTGGGATGACACGGGGTGAGTAGCGAAATACAGGTGAGGAGCTCTGAGGCCTTGAGAGGTTGGCGACTGTGAAGTTAATTCTTAGATTGATTTTTATATTTCTAAGATGGTAGCCATGAGAAAAGATTTGGAGTCTTAAAGGTCAGTGATGGTAGGAGTGAGGCGCTAGATTGTGGCATTGACGATCGCGATAATATTGGGTGTATCCATCTCAGAGAGAGAGCCTGGAGTTGGTTATGGCTGGTCTTCTCTTGGTCCCTGAGGTGATGCTCCTATTGGATGGCTGGGTTGAGACTGTGGTTGGTAATCTTGGTAGCCTTGCATTGCTGAGGCATAGTTACTTGGGGTTTCAGACAGGGGATGAACTGCACTGCGATGCTAACCTCCCTAGCAAAGTCTCCAAAATGATGCCAAGGAAAGGGGTTCATAACTTACTTGGAGGTGCCATAAAGAATACGGTTTGACTCAGATGCTAAGTATGCTGATATGGGACAAATAAAGGATGGAGCAAGGGTAGAGACTAATGGCTTCCAAGATAGAGCCTGAGGAATGGCAATGCTCTGAGGGCGAAGGCATGGGGTGAATATACGACGACAGTTGCAGTTTCAAGCGTCACGGTCCTGTATGTTTCTCTCTTTAGAATTCTATAGCTCTAGAATTCTAGATTGAGAAAGTGAAAATGAGTTTTGAAAAATATGAAGTCCTCAAACGAATTCTCAAGCCCCCTATTATAGGGGTTGAGATGATAATGTCATTAAGCAACACGTGGCGCTCCCCGGGGGTGATGCATCACTGAGGGGGCCATAGGTGTCGATGCTCTACGGACTTTCGAATTGCATATTCAACCAGTTTGTTCTAGCATCTCTTGTCTGTTTAGAAAGACTGGCTCACATAGCACCAGTGTGGCTAGAGAACCCTCTTGATCTAGCCACCAGTCCAAAGTCCTTGCAGAGTCCCACAACGCCTTGAGAGACGCCAAGGACCTGACACTGGTGGGGAAGGCCCGATGGCTAACTTCTAGGCAGACTAGGCGCGATGCCCTCTAGATACCTGCTCTACCTGCTCTTGTCCTAGTGCCAGAGCATGTAGATTAGTCACAAAGACACCCTGACAAAGATAGTGTCTTATAGGGCGAGTCTATCCCGCAGCTGAGTCTTCGTGCTAAAGCACTCAGAGCACGTCAAGTTAGTGTTCTGAAGGAGTCACATGCTTGACGGGTTGAGGTATTGTCTGGAAGGAATCGCTTACTCGACGCACCGAGGTAGTGTGCCAGAGGATTCGTCTACCCGATGGGCCGAGACAGTGGCCCAGAGGAGTCGCCTACCTGGCAAAAGGGGAGTCTTCATGCTAGATCACTTGGAGCTCCCCGGCGAAGATAGTTCTTTAAAGAGTGTGCCTATCGCATGGGTGCATCCTTATGCTGGAGCACTCGGAGAGCACTAAGGTAGTGCCTTGGAGGAGTCGCCTACGTAACGGGCTGAGGTGGTGTCCGGAAAGAGTCACTTGCCCAATAGACTGAGTAGTGTCCCATAGGAGTCAGCTACCTGACGGGCTGAGGCAGTGTCCCAAAGGAGTCTCCTACATAGCAGAAGAGGAGTCTTTATGCCGGAGTACTTGGAGCTCCCTTGCAGAGATAATGTCTTAAAGCATAAGCCTATCCCGGGGGTGGATCCTTGTACCGGAGCAATCGAAGCACATTAAGGTAGTGTCCCAGAGGAGTTGCCTACCTGACGGGCCGAGGTAGTGTCCCATAGTCTCAAAAGCATGGTGTCTGGCTACCAAGATCTACTATCAGTGTACGAACTCTCGGACGATGCTACAAAGACACCTACTCCCACTCTCTCAGTGCCACCTTCGGGAGGTGGATCGAGCTCTGCGGAGCACCCCCTTGCTACTACTGATACAATGACTCGTACGGTCATTACTGTGCTAAGGAAGGGAACACGAGTGAAGAATAGGGCAGTGACCCGAACGTTTTAGAAAAAAGTGATTAAACCAGAGCTAGCACCATCTAAGGGTAAAGAAGTGGCCACTAAGAGCAAGAAGAAAGCTCCAGCTCTCCACTAAAATGAACAAGGAGATCTTCCTGGATCACTGCGGTCTTTAGACATACTTAGAAGAAGCCTTAGTCCAATCTGACTGTGATAGTGGAATCATCTCCTGAACCCAAAGGCAAGGAAGATGAATATGAAGAAGAAGGTGATGACGAAGCCACAGAGGTTGAGGAAGCTGTAGAAGAGGCTGGAAAGCCAAGTGAGGAGGCTAAGGAAGAAGCAGAGGAAGCTTCAAAGTTCAGCAAGAAAGAGCCCAGCCCCAAGAGCACCTGGGTGGAAACTTTGAAGATGATCTTGCTTAGCTTAGGTCATAAAGTAGACTTTGAGACCTTTAGGGACTTCTATTTCAAACTCTCAATGTCTTCCGACAATTTTTTTTTGGGTGTTTTGAGCTAAAAACACTAGTTAATTCCTATGTTAATATGTGTTAACGGGGAAAAAAATGGCTGCCAATAGGAAGAAGAAACACGAATGAATAGTAAAGTCTGTTAGGGTTTTTAAAGGGGTGAACGGTAAAGTGTCGCTAAAAATCTTGTACTATTCTAGCATTTTCTTTTCCATTTTTTAAGACATGTTTAGAAATTTAGTTGGACAAAGTTAAAAAAAGTAACCTCTATTATTTTTGCAAGACCTACAATCTGAAATTTTCTGGAATTTTTTTTTTAGTTTATGAAGCCTGCTAAATGATTTTATCTGAATAAGGGATTTTGGTGTATTAGAAAATAGTAATTTAAGTTAATAAATTTTAAAAATTTTGCGGTAATCTTGTGTAGCTAAGATAGCATGTTTTTTTTTAAATTTCAAGAGTTTTAAATGTCGTTTGCTATTTTAGTGCTGTTAGTCGCGTAGCGCTCGATCGGATATTGTTCAGCACTTTACTATTATAGTAGTTTACTAAGTTATTTTTAAGGCCATTTCTGAACAAATTTAGGCAAAGTGGACAGCTGAGACTCCCCTTATTTTTGAGAAAATTTCAATGAAGAATTTTCTGGGATTTTTCTTGGCATGCAAAGTGCCTGATGAATTTATTTTTAAAACAAAATTTTGAATTACCTGGCATAGTAAATAAAAATTATTTTTAACCTCAAATTTTATAGTGATTTGATCTCCTTGAAACACTTGGACGTCTGAAATTCCACATGCATTCCGATGTCATTTGATATACTTTTGAAATAGGAGTCTTAGACTCAATTTAAGAAGCGGTTTAGGATTCTGATCGGAAAATTTTCAAAAAGGTCCTTTTTGTCCAAAAAGCCCAGCTAACCATTTGGAAGAGTGTTTTAAGTTATTTTTAGGAGTGGAGTGGTTTGTTAGGTATTGAAGGTATTTTGATAATTTGCCATAAGTTCGAGGCATTTTGGTAATTTCATGTACTTGGAGAAAAATTTAGCAGCTAGGCACGATTGAGCGGCAATAAATAACACTCATATGATTTATTATTTAGGTTTCTGTAGACAAGAGTTAGGGCCAACTTTTGAGCAAGTACCATAATTGGTTGTCGAGTTAAGTAAGTGCTCCTTCCTTGTTCTTCGGTATAACTTATTTTCTAGTATATATGTGAATGTATACATAATTTTTTCAAATGAAAGTTTTAAGTGATTGTTATACTTTTGTTGTTGTGAAATTGGTTTGATAAGAAAAATTAAATAAAAATTGCCATGGTATGTGCTATGTTGTTTTGGAGAACTCTATATGAATCGTATTGTTGAGAGAATAAATTTGGGTTGCTGTGCCCCATATCCACGATGGAAAATGGATTCCGGGTCATGGTCAACAGGACCATACGTTAGCGTACAATACAATTGTTTCGTAGTTCGCCTAGGCGTCCACGATATTGTTTACCCCAGGTGGAGAGATTCTGGGTCCTAGTCAGTAGGACCATCCGTACACTGACCACAACATACCTAAGTTATGAGTTTCTTGATGTCATACGCAGTATTGAGAATATTTTTGTGCAAGTACTTATGTCAACCCTTTAAATTTGGAAACCATTGAGAATCATTAGTTATAAATATAAACTTAAATCGGGGACTACTGAATAATAAAACAAAGATTTGATTTGATTTAAATAAAAAATGTCAACTCTTTAAATTTAGAAAGTGAGGGAACCAAGGGAGAAGATTAGGGAGGATACTAAGACATTACCAAAAAATTGGAATTTCAGTTACTACAGACCTCCTCTCATTCGGTTAGAAAGAAGAAAAGAGAAGAAGAATATAAGGGAAAGAAAAGAAAAAAAAGGACAAAAAATAGAAATAGGGAAAGAAAATAGAGAGACGAAGAACAATTTGGGCAACCGAAAGAAAGAAAAATAGGGAGAAGAAGAGAGGAGAGAGACGGGGGAGAGAAAGACAGAGGAATTGCGAAATTCTTCAAGTGTAATCCATTTTTCTTTAGTGTTTGATTTTAGTGTGTGAAATAGGGTATGATTTTTGTGGGTGTGTGAGTGGTATGCGTGTGCTTACTCTGTGTGCGCGAGTGCATATGTGTAAGTGCGCGAGTGCATATGTGTAAAGTTGTGTGAATATAAGGTGTACGTGTGTTGTAGGTTTATTAGTGTGTTTAGGTGTGTAGTAGTATGGGTATGTTATTGAAGTGGGTTTGTCTACGTGTTAATTGAGGAAAAAATGGCTCATAAGAGGAAGAAGAAACATGGATAAATAGTAAAGTCCCTTAGGGGTTTTAAAGGAGTGAATTGTAAAGTGTCGCTAAAAACTTTGTACTATCATAGAAGTTTCTTTCCCAATTTTTAAGTCATGCATAGAAATTTATTTGGATAAAGTCTGAAAACATAAACCCTATTATTTTTTGCATGACCTACAATCTGAAATTTTTTGGGATTTTTCTGAGTTTGCAAAGAACGCTAAATGATTTTATCCAAACAAAGGATTTTGGTGTATTTTAAAATAGTAATTTAAGTTATTAAATCTGAAACTTTTAGTATTTTACGGTAATATTATGTAACTAAGACAGTGTCTTCTAAAGTTTTGAGAGTTTTGTAATGTCGTTTGCTTTTTTAGCATTGTTAGTCTCGTAGTACTCGATCGGATATCGCGTAGCGCTTTACTAATATAGCAGTTTATTAAGCTATTTTTAAAGGACATTTCGAATAGATTTAGGCAAAGTAAAAAACGAAGACTCCCTTTATATTTGCAAACTTTTAACAAAGACTTTTTTGGAATTTTTCTGGGCATGTAAAGGGCCTGAAATGAATTTATTTTAAAAGAAAGTTTTTGAATTATCTGGCATAGTAAACAAAACTATTTTTAACCAGAAATTTTAGAGTGATTTGATCTTACTAAAATTCTTGAACATCTGAATATTCACGATAATCTGATGCCGTTTGATATGCTTTTGAAATAGGAGTCTAAGCGCTCAATTTAAGGAGCCGTTTAGGGTTTTGAACGAAAAATTTTCAGAAAGCTTTTGTCCAAAAAAATCCACCAAATCGTTTAAAAGAGTGCTTTGAGTTATTTTTGGGAGTGTTATTCTATGTTAGATGTTGGGGGTATTTTGGTAATTTGGAACAAGTTCGGGGGCATTTTGGTAAATTCATGCACTTGGGGGGTGGGGGGGGGGATTTAACAGCTAGGCATGATTGGGCGGCAATAAATAATATCCATATGGTTTATTGTTTAAGTTTTGATAGACAAGAGTTAGGGCTGACTTTTGAGCAAGTAACAGAACCAGTTGTTGAGTCTGGTAAGTGCTCCTGTCATGTTCTTTCGTACACCCTATTTTCCAATATATGTGTGTATATACGTGACTTTTTCAAATGAAATTAAGTAGTTGTTATATTCTATTTTTGTAAAATTAAGTTGATGAGAAAAATGAAATAAATTTTGTCATGGTATGTGTTGTATTGTTTTTTAAAACTCTGTGTGAATCGTATTGTTGAGAGGTTAAATTTTAGTTAATATGCCCTATTCACGAAGGAAAGTGGATTCTGGGTCCTGGTCAATGGGACCATACGTTGGTACACAGTAATGTTGCATCATGGTTCGCTCCTGCATCCATAATATTGTTTAACCTTGGTGGAGGAGGGATTTTGGGTCCTAGTAAGTGGGACCCTATGTGGGACCTAGTAAGTGGGACCCTATGTGGGACCATGCACTGACCGTAGCATACCTGAGCGGTGATAGTTATTCAATGAGTTTCTTGATGTAATACCCAATATTTGTGCAAGTACTTATCTCTGTGTGTGTGTGTGGGTGTACTGAAGCAATTTTTGTTATGATGATATTGGTTGCTTGATCTTGGAGAGAAAATCCATGACATGTTTTGAAACTCTCAACTTACTTTAGGGATATGGTATGCATACTTACTGGGCCCCACGCTCATTCTTTTGTAAATGTTTTTAGGTGATTACTTAGATGAAAACGACATCCATGAGGGTAACGAGGATAGACTCATGGGGGATAGTCGTTAGAGACTTAAGCCTCTTAGAAAACTCATCAATCTTTAGATGACATTGTTATACAAATTTATATTCTTGAGAATTAGTTAGAGCATTGATCTCGATGGAGTTTAATTATGTATTTGAAGTTACTTATGACAGTTGAAGAAATTTCTAAGCGCTGCTCTTAGTAGCCAATTTGTTATTTAGAATATAGTAATTGGATTGAATCCCGACTACATGTTGTAGTAGGCCTGGCGGAGCCCTGTAAATTGGATTTGTAGCCAGTTACGGGTCTTTGT
This sequence comes from Escallonia herrerae, assembly GCA_033070095.1. Taxonomy (NCBI): domain Eukaryota; kingdom Viridiplantae; phylum Streptophyta; class Magnoliopsida; order Escalloniales; family Escalloniaceae; genus Escallonia; species Escallonia herrerae. The sequence goes on along the minus strand of JAVXUP010003030.1, from coordinate 52,610 downwards.
CACTCTATTTCCTAATAGCTTGTGGGGGGGGGGGGGGGAGGGATTCTGGTTGTTGTCTGTGTATGTGAGCGTGCGAGTATGGGGGCCAAAGGGGCCTATGTACTTGGGAGAAATTTGACGTGTGAGTAAGTGGAAATCAATTTGTGTGTGTGTTTGTCTCAGGGATGTAGGGGGAGAAGTGTGTTTATACTTGGAAGGAAAATTCGTTATGGGAGTTGGTGGGTGGGTTTTGGGGGGGGGGGGGGGGTTGGACAACAGCGGGAATGTAGTTAAATGGAAATCTGATTTGGCATGAATGGGAAAAAAGGCAGGGGCATATTGTCAACAAGAGGGGGGATGGGTAATTTGAGTAGAGAAAAAGTAACAATTAGAAATAAATAAATAAAAAGGGGTTCCATTGTTGAAAAAAATTCAGAACCCCCCCCCCCAACTATTTCTTAACTCTACAAAGATTTTCCATCATCCATCAACTTTTGACCCCAAAACAAACTTTTCCTAATTTTCCCTTCTTTCTTTACTTTAATTCTTCTATTGTTTCCCCTTTTACGTTAATTCTATCATTTGGTGAGTTACTATTAAAGAGGTGGCAACCACACAACACTTCTCCTTTTTGATTCTTTCTAACAATTAGTCACCAATTGTTATCCAAGACAATTTTTTGCAAAATTCACATGTGGAAGCCTCTAATCCAATAATGGGACAAACTCATATTACTTATGAATTAATTCAAGGTTTTGCATTGTTACTAATCCAATAATGGGACAAACTATCACTAAAAGTAGTCATTCTTGTTGCTCTAAAGCAACTAATAGTGTTTAGGCACCTCCAAAAAGTCAAGATCCATACAAGTAGATTCTAGAGCTCTTCAAGGAACTTCATTCAAAAAGGTGCACGTAGGCTTGATGGTAGTTCAAGTAAAAAACCACTTTAACATCGATGTAAGTATCTCTAATTCAATCGTTCCCCTTATTGCTCTGAAATTGTTTTAGTGTTGTTAGAATAACAATAAAATTTTTACTTAATTGAGATATATACTTGTAATCAGTTTTAGATTCTCCATTTATGTCTTAAAATTCTACTCAGTCTCCTCTAGGGTTGTTTTTATTAGTTTTCGCACACATCTCAAGAAGACAGAGTCACTTCCCTTATTGTAATTAACCATTTCAGTAATGTGGAAGATGTAAGCGTTACCCATTTTAGGAGGTATTTTAATTAGTTTCATAATGATTTTGCCTATCCACTATGTTCTCAATTTTTCTTAGGTAAACAATTGTTAACAACGAAATAAAGTCAATAGGAGGTAATTGAGGACACATACCCTCAGGATCGGCTTAGGAAGGGATGAAGACTAGATTAGGGCTTAATCATGTAATCCATTATTTGAATAGTCTTGAGTTTGCTCATGCACATTATAGAATTTATCTCAAAGAATGACATAGGCTTATAAAGTTCAAATATGGAGTTTAAAGCTGAAACACCTCCTCACACAATGGCTTAACTCGAGATTGGTAAAAGGTATTAGTTGCAATCTATACTCTATTAGTGACAAATGATGTTGCTTACGATGTCCTCTGGACTTGTTCGTTGCAAGTGATCCCCCATCAGCTATGTAATACCCCAAAATTTTCCTTTCTTGTGTTAAGTTAAGTTAAAAAAAAAATTGCTGAATAGTACTTTCAGTCAAATGAATAGTATTTTTAGTCGACTGAATATTACTTTTTAGTAGAATTTAAATCTTTTAGTCGAATTTAAACTTTTTAGTCGAATTAAAACTCTTTTAGTCGACTGAATAGTACATTTTTAGTCGAATTTAAAGTTTTTAGTCGAATTTAAACCTTTTAGTCGAATTTTTAGTCAAAATTTAAAGCTTTTAGTCGAATTAAAACCCTTTTAGTCGACTGAATAGTACCTTTTTAGTCGAATGGAAATAGTTTTTGGTCGAATGAAATGTTAAGGCATTTTCGCTACTAAATGATTTAGTCGACTAAAACTTATGTTTGCTTCGAATGAATAATGTAATTTTACCTTCATATAAATAGTTTCTTTATTATTTTTTTAGCCCTTTTGTTCTCGATTTCTTGCTCCTTTACGGCAGAGAGAGAGAGAATAGGAGGCTTGGAAAGCCCATTGGCGCTAGAGTGGTGCTTTAAGGTTTTCTTTTATTCAAAAGCTTGTTTGAGGTAAGGGTTTATACGATTTTTGTTGTGAAAAGGTATCTTCGAAAATCCGAAGGCTTATAATTTCGTCACTTTTGATTCATCTATGCTCATTTGTAATTGATTGCTCCACTTTTGCCTTCTTTGAGAACATTGTTTACCCCTTCTCATTTGTGCCTTAATGATGCTCAACTTTGAATTTGTACATTTGTGACCGTCAATTTAAGATTGACATTGACTATGTTGAACAACTCTTAAATTGAGAGGGTCCTTTGGACACATGTTTGTTATACTAGAGAGCCGAAGCCTCCTAGTATGCTCCGGAGCACACCTTTGATATTTGTATGTTTGGTTCGACATTTGGATCGTATGACCACCATAGTCATCACATGTTTGTAACATACCCTACATATTATTGAGATGTGTTTTAGGTTAATTGCTAATCTTTGATACTTCGATAGTTGATAGTGAGACATGATTGGTCCGTTTCATATCCCATATTTTTATTAGATTATACCATTATTGCTTGACATCTTACCATTGTTTACCCTACTGGGCTATTTGAGCTCACCCCTTTGTCTTCTTAGCTTGCCTTTGCCACAGGTGAAGGAAGTGACTCTTGATTCTCATGGCAGCTTTGGAGCTATGACATTTTGCTTTTTGGTTTGATAAACTTTGTAGTTTATTTCTTTTAGGAACTTTACCCAGTTGGGGTAATTTGATAGAATTGTTTTGTATATCTATTTGTCCGATGTGATTAGAAATCTTTTGCAAGGGCATATTTTTGGGAATGCGTTGTAATAGACTTTTGTTAGATATGGTAATACTTTATGTTTGGAGGCTTTTAGTGCTCTGTTTTACCATTATCATTTATATGGTAATAGTATATTTTTAGGTTTACTCTGAAGTCGCGGCCTCCCAGTTTGGGGGCGTGACAGGGTTGGTATCAAAACTTAGGTTTGTGATTCTGTAGACTTGGGTGAGCCTAGGTCTAAGACATTGCGAGATTTATTTTGATTTCACGTTTATCTTTTGTACATTATATAGGCTTATACAGTTTCGTTTGATGTGCTTGGAGTACCATGCCTCCTAGACATTCTAATTGTAACGCCAACGAACCTCACAGTCCACCAACGAATGACAGAGTTACTGAAGCCATTGTACACAAATTTCAGAATTTGGCAAACCTAATTGCAGGAGGTAATGGGGTACCGCTACACCAAAATCAGAATAATGGGCCGAATGATGGTGTTAAGACCGGAGAAGGCTGAAGCGTGGGTGAACCAAAGTGAGAAGGTGTTGAACTTTAGGATAGCAGTGATGAACAAAAGGTGGCGTATGCAGTATTCATGTTGGAAGATGAAGCCGACCATTGGTGGAAGATGGTCAAGCGCACACAGAGGATCAAGCGCACACAGAGGATCAATGCTGATCATCCCATGACTTGGGAACGGTTCAAGAACATTTTCTTTAGAAGTACTTTCCTCAAACTATAAGAGATCAGAAGGAGGAAGAATTCTTGAAGTTAGTACATAATGATATGACAGTAACAGAATATGAGGCAAAGTTCACCTTATTGTTAAGGCATGCCCCGCATTTGGTTGACACCGAAAATCATAAGGCAAGAAGATTTAAGAAGGGATTGAAGCGCGACATCAAGAACATATTGTTGGCCCTAAAGCTTCCGACTTATGCCAAGGTGGTTGAACGGGTCAAAATTCTAGAGTCGGACTGTGGGAAATTTTTGAAAGAGCAAGAGGGATTGAGGCATAAAAGAAGTCGTGCAAAAATTTTGGACAAGAACATGAACGGTGGTCAGAACAAGAGGAAAGCAACTTTACAAGAAGGTATGAAATTGATTCAAGGGGATACGAAAAATTGCGCTACTTGTGGCAAAAATCATGGTGATAAGCCTTGCCATCGTTTGACAAATTCATGTTTTAACTGTGGGAAAGTGGGGCATTATGCTATGGAATGCCCGTATCCGAAGAAGGAGAAGACTTACAACTTTCAGGCTCAGGGTGGAGCTAAATCATCCACGGGGGATTAGAGGCCGAGAGTACAAGGCCGTGCTTATGCTTTGACTGACATGGATGCCATAACTTTTAACGACGCAGTGTCAGGTACAGTTCAGATTGGTTCCCATTCTTTTCATGCATTGTTTGACCCTGGATCCACGCATTTGTTTATAACCCCTTCTCTTGCGTGTAAATCGGGTTCTGACCCATAACTTTTAGAGTTTGATTTGATGATTGATACCCTGGTGGGGAAATCTGTATTAGTATCTACCGTGTACAAGCCTTTCTTGGTACGCATTGAGGGTAGAGTGTTACCCGCTGACCTTATAGTTATGGACATTCAGGATTTTGACATTATTCTCGGTATGGACTGGTTGTCTTCCTACCATGCCTCGTTGGATTACTATGCCAAAGAGGTGCATTTCTGAATTCCCGGTCAATCCAAGTTCAAGTTTAAAGGTTCTACGCCCATTACTTTGTCTTGCCTTGTATCTGCCTTGCAGGCTAGGCGTTTGCTTTGAAAGGGATGTCAAGGATATTTAGCTCACATTATGGATACTCGAATAGTTGTTCAGAATTTATCCGATATTCCTGTCGTTGACGAATTTTCGGATGTGTTTCCTGAGGAACTCCCTGATCTTCCTCCAGATCGTGAGATCAAGTTTGTTATAGATCTTATTCCAGGAGCTGTTCCAATTTCTAAGGTTCCTTATTGTATGGCCCCAGCCGAACTCAAAGAACTTAAGGTGCAACTTTAAGAATTGCTCGAGAAAGGCTTCATTTGCCTAAGCGTCTCTCCTTGGGGTGCTCCCATTTTATTTGTAAAGAAAAAGGACGGAACGTTGAGATTGTGTATTGACTATAGGGAGTTGAACCGTATTACAGTTCGCAACAAGTATCCTTTGCCATGGATTGACGATTTGTTTGATCAACTACAAGGTGCATAATACTTTTCCAAGATTGATTTGATATCGGGTTACCCCCAATTGAAGATTAGGAAGGATGATATATCAAAGACTATTTTTTGCACGAGGTACAGACACTATGAGTTTGTTGTGATGCCGTTTGGGTTAACTAACGCACCTGCAATGTTTATGGACTTAATGAATCGGGTATTCAAGCGATATTTGGACCAATTCGTCATAGTCTTTATTGATGACATATTGATCTACCCTAGAAGCAAGGAAGAACATGAAGAGCATTTACGTATGCTGCTATAGATTTTGAGGGAAGAGAAGCTTTATGCCAAGTTTGATAAATGTGAGTTTTGGCTTGAAAAAGTTGTGTTTTTAAGGCATGTGGTATCCAAAGATGGGATCTCGGTGGATCCATCTAAGGTAGAAGCAGTGTGGAATTGGGAAAGACCAAGAACGGTCAGTGAAGTTCGTAATTTCCTTGGTTTGGCTGGCTATTATCGCAGGTTTATTGAGGGGTTTTCAAAACTCGCTATTCCACTAACTCGATTGACTCGAAAGAAGGTTAGGTTCCAGTGGTCGGAAGAGTGTGATCACAGTTTTCTAGAATTAAAGAAGAGATTGGTTTCGGCTCTGGTCCTTTCTCTACCTTCGGGGACTGGAGGATTTATGGTTTATAGAGATGCTTCACGGAAGGGTTTGGGATGTGTATTGATGCAACATGGGCGAGTTATTGCTTATGGCTCGCGAAAACTCAAAACCTATGAAGTGAGGTACCCAACACATGACTTGGAATTAGCTGCGGTGGTTTTCGCTTTGAAAATTTGGAGGCACTATGTCTATGGTGAAACATGTGAGATATACACAGATCACAAGAGTCTTAAGTTTTTATTCACGTAGAGAGAATTGAATATGCGACAACATCAATGGTTGAATTGCTTAAGGACTATGACTGCAAGATCTTGTATCATTTGGGGAAGGCCAATGTGGTCGTCAATGCTCTTAGCCGAAAGAACACAGGTCGTGTGCAACCCCTTTAAATTCATGTAAGGAAATTCTTACGGATCTTGAAAGTTTGGGTGTGGGTGTTTTGGTTTCCGGGACGAGAAACTATTTGGGGGAATTTAATGGTGCGACCTACCTTGATTGAATGAATTAGGCAAGCTCAGATTTTGGATTCAAAATTTGTTAAGATTAGAGAACAAGTTGGAGAAGGTAAACAGTCAGAGTTCGGGATTGATGCCGAGGGGGCATTACAATATGGAGACAGATTATGTGTTCCTTCTGATGTGGGATTTAAGGAAGAAATTTTGTGAGACACACATAATTCCAGCTTCACAGTTCACCCAGGTAGCACTAAGATGTATCAAGATTTACGGGACGTGTTTTGGTGGAACGATATGAAAAGGGAGGTAGCGGATTTTGTCTCTTAATGCCTTACTTGTCAGCAAGTTAAAGCGGAACATCAACGACCTACAGGACCTTTGCAACCTCTTACTATCCCTCAGTGGAAGTGGGAATGTATTGCTATGGACTTTGTGTCAGGGTTGCCTAGGACAAGACAAGGACACAATTCAGTTTGGGTAATAATTGATCGTTTGACCAAGTCAGCACATTTCATCCCGGTGAAGGTTACCTATAGCTTAGAGAGGTTAGCCAAACTTTACATTCAAGAAATTTTTCGACTCCATGGTGTACCCGTTTCAATCATTTCGGATAGAGATGCACGTTTTACGTCAAAATTTTGGCGCGGTTTACAAAAAGCCTTGGGTACTCAACTTGACCTTAGTACGGCTTATCATCCTCAAAGTGATGGACAGTCGGAGAGAACGATTCAGATTTTAGAAGACATGCTTAGGGCTTGCTCGTTAAACTTCAAGAATAGTTGGGCTGATCAATTGCCGCTTGTGGAGTTCGCTTACAACAATAGCTTTCAGGCTAGTATTGGTATGGCACCGTTTGAGGCCTTGTATGGGCGGAGATGTAGAACGCGAATTTGTTGGCTCAAAATTGGAGAGGAGAAACTTTTGGGTACCTTAGGGCCCAAGATAGTACAAGCTACCTCGGAGGAAATTCGTTTGATAAAGGATAATTTGATAGCGGCTCAAAGTCGTCAAAAGAGTTATGCGGATAATAGAAGACGTGAGCTAAATTTCGAAGTGGGAGATCATGTATTTCTCAACGTATCGCCTTGGAAGGGAGTAATGAGTTTTGGGAAGAAGGGCAAGCTTAGCCCTAGATTTATCGAACCATTTGAGATCTTGCAGAGAGTTGGACCGGTCGCTAACCAAGTTGCCTTACCTCCCAGTTTGTTGCAAATACATGATGTGTTTCATGTATCAACCTTGAGGAAATAAGTGCCAAATCCTTCACATGTCATACATTTCGAACCTGTGGAGATTCGGGATGACCAATCATATGAGGAACGCCCAGTGCAAATTTTGGATCCCAAGGATCAGATTTTGGGCACGAAAACCATTAAATTGGTTAAAGTTCTTTGGAGTAACCATTCGGTGGAAGAAACCACATGGGAACTTGAGGATGCTATGCGCGAAAAGCACCCTCAGCTCTTTGATATTTAAGGTACGTTTTAATTCTGCGGACGGAATTCTATTACGGGGGGAGGAAAATGTAATACCCCAAAATTTTCCTTTCTTGTGTTAAGTTAAGTTAAAAAAAAAAAACTTGATGAATGGTACTTTCAGTCGAATGAACAGTACTTTTAGTCGACTGAATAGTATTTTTTAGTCAAATTTAAAGCTTTTAGTCGAATTTAAACCTTTTAGTCAAATTAAAACTCTTTTAGTCGACTGAATAGTACATTTTTAGTCGAATTTAAAGTTTTTAGTCTAATGGAAATAGTTTTCGGTCGAATGAAATCTTAAGGCATTTTCGCGACTGAAGGATTTAGTCGATTAAAACTTATGTTTGCTTCGAATGAATAGTGTAATTTTACCTTCATATATATAGTTTCTTTATTTTCTTTTTAGCCCTTTTGTTCCCGATTTCTTGTTCCTTTGCGGCAAAGAGAGAGAATAGGAGGCTTGGAAAGCCCATTGGCGCTAGAGTGGTGCTTTAAGGTTTTCTTTTGTTCAAAAGCTTGTTTGAGGTAAGGGTTTATACGATTTTTGCTGTGGAAAGGTATCTTCGAAAATCCGAAGGCTTATACTTTCGTCACTTTTGATTCATCTATGCTTGTTTGTAATTGATTGCTCCACTTTTGCCTTCTTTGAGAACATTTTTTTACCCCTTCTCATTTGTGCTTTAATGATGCTCAACTTTGAATTTGTACATTTGTGACTGTCAATTTAAGATTGACATTGACTATGTTGAACAACTCTCAAATTGAGAGGGTCCTTTGGACACATGTTTATTATGCTAGAGAGCCGAAGCCTCCTAGTATGCTCCGGAGCACGCGTTTGATATTTGTATGTTTGGTTCGACATTTGGGTCTTATGACCACCATAGTCATCACATGTTTGTAACATACCCCACATATTATTGAGATGTGTTTTGGGTTAATTGCTAATCTTTGATACTTCGATATTTGATAGTGAGACATGATTGGTCAGTTTCATATCCCATATTGTTATTAGATTATACCATTATTGCTTGACATCTTACCATTGTTTACTCTAGGCTATTTGAGCTCACCCCTTTGTCTTCTTACCTTGCCTTTGCCACAGGTGAAGGAAGTGACTCTTGATTCTCATGGCAGGTTTGGAGCTATGAGATTTTGCTTTTTGGTTTGATAAACTTTGTAGTTTATTTTTTTGAACTTTACCCGGTTGGGGTAATTTGATAGAATTGTTTTGTATATCTATTTGTCCGCTGCGATTAGAGATCTTTCGTAAGGGCATATTTTTTGGAATGCATTGTAATAGACTTTTGTTAGATATGGTAATACTTTATGTTTGGAGGCTTTTAGTGCTCTGTTTTTACCGTTATCATTTATACGGTAATAGTATATTTTGAGGTTTACTCTGAAGTCGCGGCCTCCCGGTTTGGGGGCGTGACAAGCTAGCCCCAATCGGGATCAAACTTTTTGCCTTAATGGCTACCCGTTAGTTGCAAATATTTGCTTGAATGGCTACTCGTCAGTTCCTTTTGAACTCTTGTCTCTCTCTTTTTAAATACTAAGGCTTAGCAAATATTTTTAAATAACTAAGGATATACCTTTAAATATTAACTCTGCATCTACATTTTCATTAAATCATAACTTACTTTTAAAATTCAATTGAGCTAGAGGACACCATTATTTTAAATTCAGCAATTATAAGGGTTTCTCATAATACCTTTAAGCATGATCATTGTAGTGAATTTATTGTTCTTAGGGTTTGCTTGAAGCACAGGGGCAAACATGGCTAAGAGGGGTCGAAATAGAGGATACATCCATTGTTGTGGATTGCTTGTTCTTTATCACTACTTTTTATTTTCTTGTTTCTTTACTGATAGTCTCACAGTGACCAACTCACATTACTAAGAAACCCTAATGAATTTATATGATACCCGAGTCTAAACCAACATTATTTTTTTTTGATTGAAAAAAAGGCTGGACCGTAAGGCTCTAATCCAACCGGCAGGGAGTATTGCGCCTCGAGGACCTACAAGGCCGGCACATACATCTGAGCCCTCGATTCCCACACCTATGTTGGGGCCGAAGCGCACAAGGACCCGTGTGTGGAGCACATGCAGGGCGAGGACGTAAGTTTGCCACCAACAAGTGCGGCGGGCAGGATTCGAACCCAGGTGGGAAACCTGGATTGGGATCCTGGGGACCGCTGAACCAACCCTTGTTGGCTTAAACCAACATTATTGATATAGCTAAATATATCCACCCAACTAAATGGTGACAAGTGGCGTGGTCGACTCTGAATCAACTAAGGAGCCTGTATCAGGATAGGCTCTAAAAGAGGTGATATAAGCCTTGTAGGACTCGACTACTGAAAGAAGAGACCTAACATTGTTCTAATACATTAAGGACCTATCAAAGAAGAGTCCTAAATGAGGAAAGAGTCTGGGAGGAGTCTATATCATGGGTAAAGCCTCAGGTACACAGACAAGTTCACACACAAGCACCCAGTGCATTTTTTGCTACTCAGAGCTCCACCTTTGTAGCGAAGTTCTGACTTTAGCATGGAGCATCCTCCACCGGAACACCCCCGGTGGTCACTCTATGTTCTATTTTGCAAGTTTATTTCCCAGCTGTGGTCCCGATCAATATTCAAACAGCAACATATTGGCGCCATCCGTGGAACCGATAGGGAACATGGCCAGATAGTCATCTTCCAAGACATCCCCAGTCAGCCGCTCAATTCACAATGGGCGAGCGCAATCCGGTGACTCTCACCGAGAGGGCCAACATTCGACACCATCTCACCGGCATTCCAGCGATGACTGGGTCAATGTAACTTCCATCACTCCACAGACCAGTGATGGCTCTAGGGGAACTTGTTCCCCAACCCCTACGCTGAAAAGGGGAGACCCTCGCCACCACCTCAGCAGAAAGTTGTTCAAAACACCAAACGTAGATTTCACGAGAGAGATCCATGAACTTAAAGGTGTGGTAAGCACCCTGCAGAGAACGCTTCAAGTGTTGGCTCCTACGGCCTCTACCAATCAGACCCACTTGGACCTGAGTGACCTACGCCTCAGATTGACCTCAAGGTCAAGCTATGGTAGAAAGTACAGATCAGAGGCAGATCCCAGTTATCAACCAAGATAGAAAATCGAGGAGCATGTTACCTGGAATGGTTCATGTTTCAAATGGGAGGCATCAATGGAGGGCAGTACAAATTTATCTCATATTCTGGGCAACAAAGCTAGTGATCAGCGCCATACCAACCATAAACGCTGCCCCCAAGGTCGAATTTGTCAAGGTCCATGAGAAATACACCCCAAGGGAAAATTTCTCACAAAACCATCTCCGGGCCTTACCCGAAGGAATTCACTCTCCCAAGGGGAGATTCTGGGTACCCCCTGTCTAAGACAATTGAGAAGGCAAAACTTCATCCTAATTTTTAGATGCCGCAGTGCGATTTATATGATGGGAGTGGAGACCCTGGGGATCACGTCTACCAGTTTCAAACGAATATGCTGCTCCTCCAGGTCTCCGACGCAGTGATGTGCCGAGCCTTCCCAACCACCTTGAGAAAGGCTGCCCATGCGTGGTTCAAGTCTTTGCGACCAAGATCAATCCATTCCTTCGCCCATATTTCTGACCTGTTTCAGAAACATTTTATGGGCAGCCGAATCCGGAGGAAGAACTCAATCAGTCTCCTCAACGTGGTTCAGGAGAGGCATGAGTCTTTGTTACGATATTTGGGGCGTTTCAATGCGGCGACGTTAGAAATAGACAATCTGGATGAGTCGGTGAAGTACACCGCTTTCCTGTGCGGACTTTAGCCCACCTCCAAGTTTGCACTTGCAATGAACAAGAGCCCCCTCGGGAATACGAGTACTTTGTTAAACAAAACCAACAAATACATCCAGGCCGAAGAATACTTGAAAACCCATAAGGGGCACCGAGACAACAACGGGAAGAACAAGGAAAGCGAGCCCGAGATGATAGTCCCAGAGGCGGGGGGAGTTCTAAGCGATCAAGGAAGGATGAACGGCACCCCAAGGAAATGTTTGACATGAAGAATCTGATGCCTTTGAATGTCAGGCTGTCATAGATTCTTCACAAAATAAAAGATAAAGAGATCCTAGAAAGACCAGACAAGATGAGGTCCGCACCAAGTAAGAGGAACAAGAATTTATGGTGCCGTTACCACAATGATCACGGCCCACCACAGACAACTGTGAATCGCTCAAGCGTGCAATAGAGGCTCTCATCAAACGCAGACATTTGCGAAGATATGTCACCCGAAGAGATGAAATGAGGGAGGACACTCCCCTAGCAGGACGAGAAGCCGCACAAGAAAATGCGGGCGTCATCAATACTATCTCGGGAGGAATCACCCCAAGGGGATCATCCAGGCAAAGACGAAAAGCTTACGCAAGAGAAGTCCTCACCACTATGGGGCCGTCAACTAAAAAGCAAAAGGTAAATCCCGCCCCAACAATATCCTTTTCTGACGAGGATGTGGGAGACATAAAAACTCCCCATGATGACCCACTGGTAGTTACACTTCAAGTGGGAAACTCCGATATGAAAAGAATCCTCGTGGATAATGGGAGCTCAGCGGAGGTACTTTTTATGAGGCATTCTAAAAAATGAACATCCCGTCTGACCTCTTGCGAAAGATAGATACGCCCCTCTACGGCTTTTCCAACCACCCTGTTACTTGTGAGGGAATTATTGCCTTGCCAGTGACCGTGGGTGCCCCCCGGCCCAAGCCAATCTGATGCTAGATTTCATGGTTGTACGTGTTCCTTCGGCCTATAATACGATTCTGGGCCGAACAACGCTAAACCAATTAAGGGCGGTGGTGTCAACATACACATGAAAATGAAATTCCTAAAAAAAAACGGAGTTGGGGAAGTCAAGGGAGACCAAGTGGTGGCTCGGCAGTGTTACATGGCGTTATGCTGAAACAAAGCCAACGAAACCCTCATGATTGAAGACTTGAGGCCAAAGTTGAAAGAAGCAAGCCTGCTGAAGACCTCATGGATATTGAGTTATATCAGGAAAACCAAGAAAAGACAGTAAGGATTGGAATAGGTCTGGCAGACGACCTCAAGCACAAGCTTGTTGACTTATTACGAAGCTATTCAGGCATCTTCGCTTGGACAACATCAGATATGCCTGGGATTGATCCCAAAGTAATCACTCACAAACTAAATGTGGACCCGCTTAAGAAGCCAGCCAAACAAAAGAGGAGGAAGTTTGCTTATGAAAGGCAAGTGAAGATTAAGGAAGAAGTTAACAAGTTGTTGGCAGCCAGATTCATTAAGGATATATCATACCTTGATTGGATCGCCAATGTCCTGATGGTACCTAAGTCGGGTGACCGTTGGCTCATATGCATTGACTTCATCGACCTCAACAAGGGCTGCCCAAAAGACAGTTACCCGCTTCCTCAAATTGATATCTTAATTGATGCTGCTTCGGGTCATGAGTTGGTGAGCTTCATGGATGCATATTCCGGTTACAACTAGATCAGGATGTTTGAAGATGATATTCTCAAGACTTCCTTTATTACAGAACGGGGACTATACTGTTATAAAGTTATGCCCTTCGGACTCAAGAACACGGGAGTGACATACCAATGCCTAGTCAATATGATTTTTCACGATTTAATTGGGAAAAATATGGAAGTGTACGTGGACGACATGCTGGTAAAGAGTGTAGAAGCTGGGGCTCATGTGAAAGACCTCAAGGAAACCTTCGACATCCTGAGAGCTTACAACATGAAGCTGAACCCACTCAAGTGTGCATTTAGCGTAGCGTCAGGGAAGTTCTTAGGATTCATGGTTTCTCAGCGGGGTATCGAAGCCAACCCAGAGAAGATAGGCGTTATTCATGCCCTAAAACCGCCTAAGACAATCAAGCAAGTTCAAGAGCTTAAAGGGAGAGTAGCTGCTTTGGGAAGATTCATGTCCAAATCAGCGGAGAAATGCCTGCCCTTTTTTAAGGCCATCCAAAAGGCAAAAGATTTTGCGTGGACAGAAGAATGCCAGAAGTCGTTCAAAGAATTAAAGGTTTACTTATCATCCCCACCGCTTCTTATAAAACCAGTTAATGGTAAAGACTTGTTCCTATATCTATCGATTAGTGAGGTAGCGGTAAGCATGGTTTTAATCTAGGAAGAGGAAGGCAAGAAAAGACCCGTTTATTATGTGAGCAAGGTCCTACAAGATGTGGAGATGAGGTATCCTTGAATTGACAAAGTGGCCCTTGCCCTTGTCATCTTAGCCAGAAAACTACGACCATACTTCCAGTGGCATACCATCGTCGTGTTGACTGATCAACCGTTGGGAAAAGTTCTCCAAAATCCTGACGCGTCAGGAAGACTGGTAAACTGGTCAATGGAACTGGGTGAGTTTGATATTAAGTACAGATTTCATGCAGCAATTAAGGCTCAAGCCTTATTAGATTTCGTTGTTGAATGCACGGTGCAGGAAGACCCCCTGCAGTTAGTTCTTTCAGAAGTTTCGAATTCGCGGCTCCTTTATGTCGACGACTCCTCTAAGGTAGGGAATAGCGGAGCCAGGCTCATACTTTTCAGCCCAGAGAAGTTCATGATTGAATATGCCCTCTGCTTTGATTTTCAGGCATCAAACAATGAAGCTGAGTATGAAGCACTATCAGTAGGAATAAGGTTGGCACACTCTCTAAGAGTCGACTCTCTTTCAGTCCACAGCGACTCCCAGTTGATTGTGAATCATATCTTGGGTGAGTATGGAGTGAAAGATGATAGAATGGCCCAGTATCTCCAGGAAGTAAAGATTGAAGCCGCTAAGTTCAAAAATTTTGCAATCCGCCACATACCGAGAGACCAAAATGCCCAAGCAGATTCACTGTCAAAACTAACTTCCGTAGACATTTCAGAGTTTTCCCAAGCAATATACATTGAGTTCCTCCTAGAAATAAGTATTCAACTTTCAAAGGAAATTGATGTAGTAGAATATGAACCTTGTTGGATGGACCTAATTATTCATTTCCTCATTTCGGGAAAGTTACCTCAGAGCAAAGCGAAGCACGCAACTTAGGTGCTAAAGTTGCTCGGTTTGCTCTCGTGGAGGGGGTGCTGTACAAGAAGTCATTTAGCATACCATATCTTAAGTGCTTAAGCCCTAAAGAGGCAGACTATGCGTTGCGGGAGGTACATGAAGCTATTTGAGGGCAACATTTGTGCGGAAGAATTCTGGCACATAAGATCTTGAGGCAACGCTATTACTGGCCTGGGATGCAGAAAGACGTGATTAGTTTCACGAGAAAGTGTGACCAGTGTCAAAAGTTTGCCCCACTCATACACACTCCGGCTGTTCCCCTTAGTATCTTAACTTCCCCAATCCCGTTCGCGATGTGGGGAATGGATATTTTGGGCCCATTCCCAATGGCTACTGGGCAACGGTGTTTTGTGATAGTCGCCATCGACTACTTCACAAAATGGACTGAGCCCAAACCATTGGCCACCATAACAGCGTCAAAATGCAAAGAGTTCTTCTGGAAGAACGTCGTCTGCTGCTTTGGGGTTCCAAAGGTTCTGATCACCGACAATGGGAAGCAATTCAATAATTCTAACTTCTGAATGTTTTGTGAAGGCCTCTCCGTCAACCTCCATTTTACATTGGTCGCTCATCCCTAATCAAATGGACAAATATAAAACATGAATCTCTCCATCCTTCAAGGATTGAAGAGAAAACTGGACGACGCTAAGGGTGCGTGGGTAGATGAACTCCCACGGTACTTTGGGCGTACCGCATAACACCCCATTCTGTGACGGGCGAGACACCATTTCTACTGTGTTTCGGGATAGAGGCACTGCTGCCCGTGGAAGTGGGCCTCCCCACGGTTCCAGTGTTACAGTTTTCTGAGGCAGAGAACAAGGTGAGTCTACGAGAAAATCTAAATCTATTAGATGATGTACGGGCCCAAGCCTTAAGTCTTCTGATGATTTCAACAAAACAGCATGTGGCGCGACACTACAATCAAAGGATTTGAATGAGGATATTTAGAGTTAGTGATCTAGTCCTCAGGAAGTTGGAAGTCTCGGATCCAAAGGCCACTATCAAGAAGTTGTCGCCAAACTGGGAAAGACCTTACAAGGTATCGAAAGTACTTAGACTAGGCGCTTATTCATTGGAAACACTTTCAGGAGAGGCAATCCCACAAACGTGGAATGCTGAAAATTTATGGCAATACTATCAGTAGAGTCTTGTATGCGTTACATGACACTTCCTTTTTGGAGGGAGTAGAGTAGAGCTCGGCTGAATAATAGAGATGTGTAATTTCCATTGTAATAAGAGTCCTCTTAAGTTTAAAATAAGATCAATTTTTTTTTTAATCTCAGCTTATCATTGTTCGAAAGAGTTATTTCCCACATTGGCACAACGGTGTTGGTTAGCTCAGATAACGATATTCATGTTCCCAAGAACATCATACATTCAATACCCGGGCAGACTGCCCGAGCAGGTTGCCCGAACAAGTAAAATCACAAATGTTGCTCAAGCAAAGTATGACCCAACATGATAGGGTTAGACACAAGTCTTACCTGACATGGTCTAGCTTTAGTTCTAGACCGAGAAACGGCAAAACCAAGTGGGGGATCATCGCCCCACCTTGTTTTGTTAATTCAAAATCTGTCCAAGAGTCAGTGTGAGGCTTTTTTGCCAGTCCTTAGCTGACGATAAGGACTTGTGTCAAAGTAAAAAACAATGCAAGATGTTAAAGATAATAACACAATTGCAAAAACAAAGCACACCCTCCCAAGGGATGAAGAAAAACATATCCGTTGAAAATCCCCTAAGGGCGATAAAACTATTGGGGGCACATCAAATAAGAATTGCAAAACAGGAGAATAAAGATAAATTGTCCTAAGATGCAAGAGCATCCCCAGATCGGACATTTTTCTCCCCTGGAGAGATAGCATCTCCAGCTTCGGTAGGCGCGGCTGTTTCCCCTGATGGTGACTCAAATGTGGGCAACACAATATCATCCAGGAAAAGGCTGGGATATTTGGCCATTGTCAGTTCCTTGGCTTTCTGAAAGCCTTCCTGGAAGATAGAAAGTCCATCTTCTATTTGCTTCCGCAGCCACTCTTCCCCAGCGGTACCATCAAGGAATGCCTAAATGGCTTTGTTCCTGATTTCGGCCTTGTCATGCCTTAGCTTCTCGCATCTTTTTTCCAGGCGACCAAGCTTAGCAATCAGATCCGTATTCTCCATCTTAAGGTTTTTGACCTCCTTGTCAAGTTTGTCAGCCTTGCCTTTGGTCACTCTTTTGTCAGTCTCAGTGTTGCGGGCCACATCCATCGCCATCGCGAACCTGTCCTGCATCTTGCTGGTATAGTAGTATGCCTAAAAACAAAAGAGAGATGAAGACAATTATTTGATAGAAGAAAATGAGGAGTTTAATTGAAAACACAAAGGGAATGAAATAATTCAAATTACGTTGTAAGCAGCTTGGACGTGCGCCATAGCAAAGGCCTCATGAGGCTGGCTTTCCAGGATGAGTTTGTTTCTAGGCAACACCCCGTGAGCTAGGTGCTGAGCAGAGACATGCGAGCTTGGCATTCCTAAATTGCCTCTCTTAATGGTCCATCTGGGAAAAAAAATGAGATCCTTGTCGATAGGAAGATCCTCAACCACGAGCGGAGGCACTGGAGGAGTTGGTGCGTGGTGCCTTTTTGCCATAGGGAAAGAACCTTCCCCTGCACCCTCCTTCCTTTTTCCTTTGGAAGCCTTTTCCAGCAGACCTAAAAAGTCACCTTTTGCACCATGTTTTCAGCCAAAAGAACAGAGTTAGGTAACATGTTCACAATTAGAAAGGAATGGAATATATAAACATGGCTTTAGACTCTACCTAGACTTGAAGTCCTAGAAGATGACGTTCCAATCTCCAGTCCTTGAGTCTTATGCCCCAAAACAACTCGAGACTCTACGACAAGAGTTGGAGGAAAAGGCATACTGGGGACAGGAGGAATGAGCCTCGCATGTCGCAATTCTTGATCTGTGAGGGGCTCGTCAATATTAAGACCACCCCTCCTCTTTATGTGATCAATCAATTTTTTCGTGGTAGTGTTGTTGGGAGCCAAAAAGCCTTTCTTTTTGTAATCTTTACAAAAACCGTTCCACTTTCTTGGGAACTCTCATTTGCCCCTTGGCCGCTGAATGAAGAAGTATCGGGAGTGCCAACCTTTGTTGGATTTAGGACCCCCCCTTTATCACTCTGAACCGGCTGTGAATATAATACCAACCTACACTGTTGGCTAAATTCTTTATAAAGCACACTTCAAGGTATAGCCTCATGAAGTCATGGATGGTTACTGGATACCCTGAAGTTTGTACAAGGTAGATCAGGCCAATGAGTTTTCTCCACCCGTTGGGCACAAGTTGACCTAGCGTCATTTTGTAGTGGTTAAAAAAGGCGACAACAAAAGGGTGCATTGGAACTCTATAGCCATATCTTATCTGACCTTCATATACATTTGTTTCCAAATTCGTACCATAGTTGGCAGGCTCTTGGAGTGCAGGAATCTGAGCAGAGAAGGGAGGAGGCAAGGGAAATTCTTCCCAAAGCTCGACTATGCTTTCTTCGGTCATCTTTTTCCTCTTCTCATCCGCGAAGAACCAAGTGTCTTCATCAAATTTGTCCTCAGCTTCATCCTTGATTTCCCCAAGAGCATCTCTACGGGGAAATGAAGTGCTGGCTTGAGGAGTAGAGGTTCCTACTTGACTCATACGGGTTGAAGTGCCTACTTGTGAAGATCTACTTTCTGAGTCACTCTCTAAGTCATTTTCTGTTGAACTAGTCGAAGGTGACGAAGAACTACTTGAAAATGTTAAAGACATGTTCTAACAAAATCTACGATACTTACAGCTATTGAAGGGAAATAGATACGTGCCGAACAAGAAGAAAAGAAGGGGAGCTTACTTGTTAGAGATGAGCCGAGCACTGTGAAAGTGAGTAGCAGAGGCAAATGAAGAGAGGAACCGAAATATATAGAAGGGAGGTGAAATAACTGCCCCTAAAAGGGCGGCAACATTTAATACACCTGTTTGCAAGATTCCCGGAGCATTAAGTTTGAAATTCAAATAGTAACCGCCTTAGTTTTTGCGGCTAAAGAACCATTATACGTGCGTGCTTCCCTAGAAGATTGAGGTTGTGAGATACACTAAGGCCCTTACCACGTGGCAAGAAGTCAAATTGTCAATGCCCGAGCAGAGTGCCCGAGCAGAGAGCCCGAGCAGAACCATCCTAGTGCCCAAGCACATATGGTCTATGCCCGAACAGAGTGCCAGAGCAGAACCATCATAGTGACCAAGCACATATGGTCTATGCCCGAGCAGAGTGCTTGAGTAGAACTATCCAAGTGTCGAACACAAATGGTCCATGCCCGAGCAGAGTGCTCGAGCAGACCCGTTATTGTGTCCAAGCAAAAAGGGCTTATTCCGGGAGCACAAATACATGAACGAGACCCATTACAAAAATTCAAAATTTATTGAGCATGTTTTCTGAAAATTAATTATATGTTTTTGTTTTCCTATGGTTGAGAATGAACTCTGTAAAATTTTGTGATTATTAGATTCATGGTTTGTAAGAAATCACGATTTTATTTTTCAAGAAAACTGTGGTTTTTTTTAAGTTTTAGGACTCATATTCGGAGCATGATATTAAGTTTTTATCATGATCGGCTGGTACATAATTAATCTATGTCGCATAAGCTTTCCAACGATATATCATGCGCATTATTTGCCTAAAAAATGAGAGAGATATGGCCTTCGAAAGTTGGCATCGCGACATGGCGGCGCTAAAAAAAATTAGGATTTAATGAAGAAGATGAACAGTGAATTCACGCGTGCGCCACGCGCTGAAGACACGTGTCACGCGCCAAGGGCTGCGTACGCCGCCACGTTCTCAAGAGGAGCTGCCACGCGTATACACGCACGCCATGCGCGCAGACTGCTGCCACGCGCCACAAGCGCCACGCGCAGAGTGTGCCCACGCT
This sequence comes from Escallonia herrerae, assembly GCA_033070095.1. Taxonomy (NCBI): domain Eukaryota; kingdom Viridiplantae; phylum Streptophyta; class Magnoliopsida; order Escalloniales; family Escalloniaceae; genus Escallonia; species Escallonia herrerae. The sequence continues at coordinate 32,904 of JAVXUP010003030.1, read as the reverse complement.
CCTCCATGCGCGCGCGTGTATGTCACGCGCCTATTCACAAAACTTCAGACGCTGCCCTACGCATACGGCGGCTCGTGGTGGCGCGTGAGGGCTATTTTTGGGCCGTTTTCCTCACCACCGGCGAGTGGAGCTCTATCTTGACGCGCTGATTTTTTCTATGATGTTAAAACTTACCTTTATACCCTTTGTGTGTATTCTGTTTAATTTTTAAACGACTTTTTCTATTCGAATTAGCTTTAAAATTTTGTTTTATACACACATAATTTTTTCTTTAATTGCAGAGGGTATATTAGGAATAAATTTACTGTTTGCCAATTTTAAGAATTTATCTCTCATTTTTGGGCCGTTTAGAAATATTTTTTTTGTGGTACTTATGTGTTCCCAAAAATACGAATAATGCGCAAATATTAATTTTTGCACTTTGTGAGCAGAAATAAATATTATGGAGAGTTATATGACATAGATGAATTATGTTTTATTTATTTGCCTTGATTAGTGTTATGATTTAAATATATTTTTTTGTTGATATATTTGTTGGGCTTTTGGCAAGCCCACAACCCAATTTCAAGGCATTTACGCCCGTTTTTCTGGAAGGAGATGTGGCCTATTCATCAATTTAAATTACCCTTTAACTTGTTATTTGAGCATGCTGGTTTTAGGTTAAATGGATGGATACTAGATTGGCATTCTAAAGAAACTTATGCTTATGTATCTACTCTTGTTTTAAGAAAATTCTTTTGAGAATAATGTGTTGTGCGGCATCTCCATTTGTTTTATTGAAGTAGTTTGTAGTAGGATTCTCAAAGATGTTGTATTCTACTATTTCCCTGTATATTTCCAGAAAGCCTTGTACGGGGATGTAATTTTGCACGCACATTATTCAAGTCAGAATTTTCTTAGCATAAGTTATTAGAATGCCAATGGGGTTCAATGGAGTCCTTGCACACTTTATTGCATGGTACAATTTTTATATTGTTCTAAATCATCATGTGGATGATTTATTATATTGTGGCTTATATAATGATGAAATTTATTGCAAAAAATTACTTGAAAAATATTTTTCCCGACTCACATACATGGGAGATGATTACGAGCTTAGCAAATTTTCAATTTCATGATGTGAGGAAGGATTATGTTTTTCATTTGAATTTTTTGAAATAAATAGAAGGATGTATAATTAATATTTTTTCCTTGCGCATTCTAATGAAGTGAATATAATGGCCACAAAGAATGTCATAGCTGATCTCGTTAAGGGTGAGAAACTTAACGGAGATAATTATGACGTTCGGCACAAAAAGATGAAATTCATGCTGAACGAACAAGAGCTCGAGGAGCACTTGACCAAGGAGATGGTTGCGCCAACTGAGGCGCAACCCCTAAGAGACCACACTGCCTACCAGAAATGGAATCAGAAAGATCGTAGTGCGCGCTACACCTTGTTGAGCAGCTTGCAGAATGATCTAATCGGGCAGTATGATGAACTTCCAACTTGCAAAGCTTTATGGGAGTAGCTCAAGTTCTCTTTTGGTGGAACCTCAACTACACGGCTTCGTAGCCTTGTGATTAAGTTTGAGGAGTACACAAAAGACCCTAAACATACCATGAGTGAACATCTAAGGATGATGTCCAATATGATTAGTAAGCTAAGGGATGCTGGCCATGCGCTCACAGACCAGCAGCAAGTCAGAGCTGTCATAAGGTCCATTCCTGCCTCATGGGCCAATATGAAACAGATATTGACCCATAGTGAAAACATCAAGAACTTTTCTGATGTTTCACAGCATGTTATCCTTGAGGACGAGACTCGAGATGATGACAAGACCTTTGCTTATGTCACCCCCAAGAGGGATCGCGCAATGCAAATGGCAAGCTCGGAAGACAAAGTAAGAAAGGTAAGAAAGGCGAGGCTAGCACTTCTGCGCCAAAGGAAGGAAAAATGAAGAAACGTAAGAGAGGAAAACGTGGTGAGAAAAAGGATATGTCTAAAGTTAAATGCTTTAACTGTCAACAGAAAGGACACTTCGCTCGTGATTGCACTGAGCCGAAGAAGGTACTTTCAGAACCTTTCTCTCAGTTATATGTTTCCTCACATGTGATGGTTGCTCATTCCTAACCTGCGTGGTTTGTGGATACAGGTGCAATAAAACATGTAGCACGTGATCGAGAGGGGTTCGTAGATTATCACCGGATTTCAGCGGGTAGCAAACATATCTTCATGGGAAACAATAGCTTCGAAGAGGTGCTAGGGGTTGGTTCTTACCAGCTCAAGTTGTGCATTGGGCGCACATTGATTCTTGAGGATGTGCAATATGCACCCACTGTTCGGCTTAATCTACTTTCAGTTACTGATTTATTAGACAGTGGTTTTTCCTTTATTTTTAAGGGTAATAAGTTGGACATCTTTTTGGATGATGTTTTGTTCGGACATGGTTTTTGCATGGATAGTCTTTTTTTAATTGGATTTAATTGATTCTCACTCCTTTTATTCTTATATGGTGAATGATAATATTGTGAATGATTCTACTACCTGGCATGCAAGACTGGCCACATAGGCCAAGATAGAATGACTCATTTGGCTAGAGAATGCTTTTTTTGGGCCCACTCGCAAGAGTCAATCTACAAACATGTGAGGCTTGTTTGGCCGGTAAAGCATGCAGGAAGCCTTTTGGAAAGGCTGTGAGAGCAACTCAGTCACTTGAGCTAGTTCACTCTGACATATGTGGACCTATGAGTGTAAAGGCACGCCATGGCGCCTCTTATTTCCTTACACTGATAGACGATTATACGCGATATAGTTATGTGTATTTGATATCTCACCGTTATGAAGCTTTGGACTGTTTCAAACACTTTGTAGCTAAGGTTGAGAATCAGAAAGAGAAGATTTTAAAAACTCTTCGCACTGACCGGGGACGCGAATATTTGTCAGATCACTTCAAGAAGTTTTGTGAGAAGAAAGGGATACGCAGGCAACATACTATTCCTAATACTCCACAACAAAATGGTGTTGCGGAAAGAAGGAATAGAACACTGTTAGACATAGTTAGGTCTATGATGGCGCAAGCAAACCTTCCAATATCTTTTTGGGGGATGCTCTTTTGACTGCAGCCTATATACTTAATCGAGTGCCTTCACAATCAGTCAAATCCACCCCATATGAGCTTTAGACTGGCCAAAAGCCAAATTTAGATAACTTGCGCCCATGGGGCTCAGCAGGTTATGTTCACAGTACTTCTCATAAGTATGGGAAACTAGGGCTATGTGATGTATGGTGAACATCCAAATGGTGGAAGGACTGAAATAGAGTCTCGTGATGTCGATTTCATATAGAATGATTTTCCTAGCATTGGAGACGCGAGTAAGAATCTTGACCTCTATGAATTAGAGGAGGTTGAAGCCACTTTACAATCTCTAAGCGAAGGTGGGGAATTAGTTCCTCATCCGGTTGTCGCTGAAGATAGTGTAAGTGACCTTCAACCTAGTGGGAGTATCCCAGAAAATTGGAGCACACCACTAGGACCATTAGGTCAACAGAATTTTCAACTGCGTAGAGGTGCACGAGGAAGAGTTCTACGTCATCGTTTGTCGTTTTGAGATTGACGGAGAAATTCTTATGTGCACTCCAAATGATGAAGATGAGCCTACTTCTGTGGAAGAAGCCTTATCTTCGTTTGCTAGTAATGAGTGGATGACTGCAATGAAGGATGAGTTGAGATCTATGGAAAAGAATCAGGTCTGAGAGTTGATTGACCTTCCGCCAGGGCGCAAGACTGTTGGAAACAAATGGGTTTTAAAAGTCAAGCGCAAGGCAGACGGGTCAATTGACAAGTATAAGGCACGTCTTGTGGCGAAAGACTATACCCAACTGCGAGGTGTGGACTATGAAGACACTTTCTCCCCAGTGGTGAGATTTGCTTCAATTCGCCTAATCCTAGCTATTGTCGCCCAGCAGGATTTAGAACTTTTTCATATGGATGTTAAGACTGCATTTCTCAATGGAGAACTAAACGAAGATATTTATATGGCTCAACATGAGGGTTTTAAAGTCAAGGGACATGAGCGCAAAGTTTCTCAGCTCAAACGTTCTATACATGGTCTCAAACAATCGTCTAAGCAGTGGTACTTTAGGTTTCATCATGCCATTACCTCTATAGGTTTTGAAATGATTGAACAAGACCATTGCGTTTACGTAAAACGATCCAAGAAAAATATTCTGATCCTTTCTTTGTATGTTGATGACATTCTTTTAGCTGGGAATGACATGAGTTCCATTATCGCCACTAAGCAGTGGCTGTCCTCAACTTTTGAGATGAAGAACATGGGAGAAGCTAATTATGTGCTCGGGGTTAAAATCGTACGTGATCGTCCAAAGAGACTTCTCAGTTTGTCTCAAGAGACATACATCAAGAAAGTCATTGAACGATTCCGTATGCATAACTCAAAACCCATAGACACTCCAATGGACAAGGCGTGTACTTTAACAACAGACCAATGCCCAAAGAATGATGAGGAAAAGAATCGGATGTCCAAAGTGCCTTACGCGACTGCAGTAGGAAGTCTGATGTACGCTATGCTGTGTACGCGTCCAGACATCTGTTATGCCGTTGGAATGGTGAGTCGTTATCAGAGTAATCCTGGACCCGCTCATTGGAATGCGGTGAAGAGGATTCTTCGATACTTACGTGGAACCGCTGATCTCATCCTGTGCTATCATGGTGGAGACTTGAGATTGAGAGGATACATCGATGCTGATTAGGGCGCTGATAGAGATGAGCGCATATCCACTTCAGGTGGAGCTATCTCTTGGTACAGCAAGAAAAAGTCTTGCATCGCCCTATCCACGATAGAGTCAGAGTATGTTGCTTGTTCAGCAGCAGTCCAGGAAACTGTTTGGTTGAGGTCATTCTTACAGGCTCTAGGGGTTACAGCTCATGCAGACGAGTCTGTCACTGTTCACTGTGACAACACAGCTGCCCTAGATTTTGTAAAGGACCCCAAATATCACGGGAAGGCCAAACACATAGGCCTTCGTTATCACTTCATTAGAACTTTAGTTGCGCAAGGAGAGGTGACCATGAAGCATATACCTACTGGCAGAATGGTGGCTGATCCTTTGACCAAGCCTATTGCTAGAGATGTTTTCCTTTCTCACATTAGGAGTATGGGACTACGTAGGTTTTGATATGTTTATGGCATCTTATGTACTTGACATTATTTATTACATTAAATTTTCATTCCTTGATTTGAGTTTATTATGGAATGAATGGATAATCTTTGTGATTACATATACATCCTTATTGAGAGTGTCACCAGGCTCGAATTGACCCACTCACACGGGTAATTCACCTTGGCGCTAAGATAGCGAGCAAGATGAGACATAATTGTCTTAAGCGCCAAGTGGGCGAATAAGATGATACAGCTTATAAAGCAAACATGTCGCCTTAGTTGGAGCTAAGATGAGACCTAAAAAATGTAGGTCGATCATAGAGTATCTCCACAACTCTATGTAGCCTGCTTACAGCCGAATGTGAGATTTCAGACAGGCACTATGAGAGTGACTGGGCTGAAAAACTCAGGTTAGGCGCTTGTACAGCGACTAGACTTAGATTCGTATGACGTATTTTATTATACATTTATGTGACACGCCCTTGTGGGTTACGCCATAGCATGCAAATCATACTGCATGTGCTAAATGCAGACCGACAGTGGGAGTGACGAATGAATCCCTGCTTCGTCACTTGGATTGAAATTTTTGATCTTGTATGGTACCCTTTTCACCTTAGACTATGTCATGAAGAGGATACTCAATGTCGCTACTTTAGCATGTACCCTTGGATCATGGATGATGCGGTCTCGCGGGGCATGTCTAGGAAAGCGGTTGGGTCTAATTGGAATGACATGAGGGCTTTGGGAAGAAAGTTCAATATTACATCATGTTGTGTGATTCATAGCCCGGGCGACTTTGTCGATTTTTGTTTCGATATGAGTCATGAATACATAACATATAAGAGGTTTAACACTGCTCACTATGAGGGATTTGAGAGTGTTTAATCTGGTGTAGTTGAACTATCTGGGGTACATACGAGATTTTTTGGGAGTGATGTATTGTGTTAGTTTGGTGATAACTTAATACAATACTCCTCAACTGGACATCCTTTCTCGTAGGTCGCACGTTCCATTTCCTGTATGAGGAGATGAGTGGACGAGAGATAAAGAGGGATTGTACGATTTATTTGCCCTGTGTGTGGGCGAGTGGGAGCTGTTAATAAATTGGGTCAATGGACCCATTATCCGCCCACTAACAGATAATGTGTATTTGTTAGTTTGGATAAATACAGTTATTTAGAGAATATTTATCTCTTAAGTGTTTGAGATAAATACAATCTTTATCTCCTAAGAGTTTGAGGTAAAGACAGTCTCTAATTGTATCTCTATATAAAGGCTAGAGATATCCCAATAAATCAGAAGTCATAGCAATAACCCTCTCTATAGCACTCTCTCTAGAGCAATCACCAAGCTCTAGGATTTGGTTCGTGGACGAAGAACTCGACTCTAGTAGCCGTTTTCGTACCTGCAAAAAAGATCAAGCGTGTTGGAAGCTCGTAACAACAAGGATCCTACGTCGGAATTTTTGAATACTTCGTACGGTATGTTTTCGAACCCATTATGTGTTACGTGGTAGCACATTAAATCGTTTCAACAATACCTTTCTAGCTGAACTAATACATGCACAACATTTACTTGATATTAAATAGGGGGGGCCTTCTTTTATTTGGACCAATAATCGTCAAGATGAGGGATGCACTTATGAATGAATCGATAAGGGATTTGCGAGTATTGCCACGCCTACCTTTTTCCCTTGGCTACTCTTACCAACATGGGGATTCAATCCTCCGACCATGCCCCAATACTCCTTGATACTAACCCTAACTCAAAAGATCTACCATGTCCAAAAAGATTTGAAGCTATGTGGTTGGAACAACCCTTGGGAAAACAAACCATACAGAGAGCCTGGCAACAGCCTGTTGTGGGGTCCCCCATACCAAGTTGCCTCCAGGGGACATAGTATGATGAAAGATCTTTGAATCTGAAATAAGACCAGCTTTGGAAATCTAGAAGTGCAGATCAAAGATATGGTGGCCCACTTGAACCGTTTTCAAATCCTCCTACCTAATAGAGAGCCAAAAATTTGTAAGCAATTTGCACGCTGCAAGCCAGACTGGTTGATGGAATGTGAAGCACATTTTTGGATCCAAAAGGCCACCTAAAAATGGTTAGTATTAGGTGACATGAATACTCAATATTTTCATACCTCTACCTTGATTCGACATAACCACAATCAAATTCTAACCATTACTGATACTGATCATATTATTCATAACAACCATGATAGTATAATTGAATGCCTTGTAACAGCCCAACTTAGGGTTAGCTCAACCGGGCTAGAGCATTACGACGCATTAATCACATCATACTGATAATACAACCCTTTCTAATCCACTAAATAATTAAACCATATCATACAAATCTAGAGAGTTTACTGTTACAAAACACATCTAGTAAGCTCTCTGCCAGATCTTAAAATTGACATACTGTACTATTCAAGTACAACTTAATTCATAAATGTACAAGTGTCCCCTTGCCCGTCTTCTCATCGTACCTCACACTTTTTCCTTTCCTTTCGAAGGACTTGCTCCTTGATCTAAAATATTTTGGGTAAAAACCCGTCAATCCACTGGCTCAATAAGATAATTAATGTAACCTTCAACTCAAGAATATTGATAATGCACACTAATGCAATTGAATCACATTAAATAGTTCTAAATGTGCACATTACACATATCACACATTCACACTTAGTTGAGCATTACAATAGTTTACCATTCCCGAATTCAACCCTATCAATAGAACACCTTTTTGTCACCACACTTGGAATATAAGTTCACAACCTTTGCCTCGACCAAAGGCAAAGTAACCGAAAATATGTTATCATGCATAGTTCATCATAACCATTTTCACATAAAGTGATTTATCTAATCATATTTAAATATGTAATCAAACATATAGAATGTTGGGTTCTCACACCCTTAACTCCTTAAAAGAATTTGGTCTCCAAATTCATAACTTGAACTTACCAAATAGCTGCGGATAATCTCTTCGCATATCCTCTTTTTTTTTCCACGTGGCTTCTTCCACTTCATGATTTTGCCACAAAACTTTAACCAACGGAATGCTTTTGTTCCTCAAAACTTTCACATCAAAAGCTAAAATTTGCACTGGCAACTCTTCATATGACAAATCCGATTGGATTGGTATCGGCTCAGGGTTTATCACACGAGATGGGTCAGGGTTATACTTTCACAACATAGAAACATGGAACACGTCATGTACTCCTTCCAAAGATACATGTAAGGCAACTCTGTATGCCAAATTCCCAACACGATCTAATATTTTATAAGGGTCAATATATCTCGGTGACAACTTGCCTTTCTTTCCAAATCTCTTTATTCCTTTGAATGGTGACACCTTAAGAAATACAAAATCTTCCACTGAAAATTCTAACTCTCTTCGTCTGTTATTAGCATAACTTTTTTGTCGGCTTTGATCAGTCAAAATCTTTTGCCGAATTTGCTGAATCTTTTTAGCAGTCTCTTGAACTATCTGTGGCCCAATTAAACTCCTTTCTCTGACTTCACTCAAACAAATTGGTGGATGACACTTTCGTCCATATAGAACTTCATATGGTGTCATACCAATACTAGCATGATAACTATTATTATAAGCAAATTCAATTAATGCTAGATGTTGATCCCAACTTCCTTTGAAATCTATCACACATGTACAAAGCAAATCCTCCAATGTTTGAATAGTTTTGTTAGATTGTCCATCAGTCTGAGGATGAAATGTTGTGCTAAATTTTAGATTCGTACCTAATGCACTTTGCAAACTTTTCCAGAAATGAGATGTAAATCTTGGATCTCTATCACTTACAATACTTACTTGTATTCCATGCAATCGAACTATTTCTTATATATACACTCGGGCGAATTTATCCAATGAGTACGTCTTAAGTACGGGTAGCTAATGAGCAGATTTCATCAATCTATATACAATCACCCATACCGAATCATGCACATCACGGGTCCTTGGCAATCCTGTAACAAAAGTGGGACCCACTCCTCATATAATCCTGGTTATACCTTTCTAGCTGAACTAATACATGCACATCATTTACTTAATATTAAATGGGTGGGGCCTTATTTTATTTGGACCAATAATCGGCAAGATGGGGGATGCACTTATGAAGGAATCGATAAGGGATTTGCAAGTATTGCCTCGTCTACTTTGTTTCCCTTGGCTACTCTTACCAACATGGGTATTCAATCCTCCGACCATGCCCCAATACTCTCTGATACTAACCCTAACTCAAAATATCTGCCATGTTCAAAAAGATTTAAAGCTATGTGGTTGAAACAACCCTTGGGAAAACAAACCATACAGAGAGCCTGTCAACAGCCTGTTGTGGGGTCCCCCCCATACCAAGTTGCCTCGTGGGGACATAGTATGATGAAAGATATTTGAATTTGAAATAAGACCAGCTTTGGAAATCTAGAAGTGCAGATCAAAGATATGGTGGCCTACTTGAATCATTTTCAAATCGTCCTGCTTAATAGAGAGCCACAAATTTGTAAGCAATTTGCACACTGCAAGCTAGACTGGTTGATGGAATGTGAAGCACATTTTTGGATCCAAATGGCCACCTAAAAATGGTTAGTATTAGGTGACATGAATACTCAATATTTCCGTACCTCTACCTTGATTCAACATAACCACAATCAAATTCTGACCATTACTGATGCTGATCATATTATTCATAACAACAATGACTGCTAACATACGAGTTTATATATATATATATATATATATATATATATATATATATATATATATATATATATTATGGTGCGTAAACTATATGGGTCTGGAGTGTCATGGGTTGTCGTGGCTATCGTGTGAGTGTGGACTGCCGAGTGTATGAACGATTGCGGTGTATGCGCGTCGCGGGCATTGGTGTGATGGCATGGATTGTCCAAGCAGCCATATATACATCTGTGTGTAAGCTACGTGTTTGGGTGTGTGGGTATATTATGAGAAAGTGTACAGAAGTTATTAACGGGTTATGTGGGTGAGTGTTGTTGTTGAGTATGAAGAAAGCTGTATAGAAAATGGGTATGCCGTGAGGATTGTTAGTGTAATATGATGTGGGTCTTGGAAATCTTATGGTAATAGGTGTGATAGTTCGGCAGAAGAGTACGGGTGCATGCTGTGTGAGGGTGCTGGTGCATGCATTGTTTATGTGTATGAATGATTCATGAAAAGAAAAGAAACAAAAGAGAATGGAAGTACAAAGGAAATGGGTGTTACAGTGCAATGAAAATGGGTGTTGAGTTGTATGTGTATTGGTTTGTAACCCTTAATGATGGTGTTCGCATGAGTGTGTGTATGTGAGTAGAAATAGTAAGCTGCCATGGTGGGCATATAGTCACGGTGCTGTGTGTGTGTCGCCTGTGATTCTATGAGTTCTTGGGCTGCCAAGACAGCCATACAAATGAGGGTATATGTGAGTTATGCATTCTAGTGTGTGTGTAAAATGGGTGAAGCAGTGAATGGAAATGAGCTTGAGTGAATGGATGTGTGAGGTGATACAAATATACGTGGGTGTAACTTGCATTTTTAGTGTGTGTTTCAGTTGGGTTAGATTGTAGTTGTTTGGGTGCTCAAGTATGAATATGAGCATGGCAAATGTGTCCATATATATAATTGTAGTGAGGTGAGTGTATATATACAATATATAGAAGTGTGTCAAAGGAATAAAGAGAAAAGAGAAGCAACAGCACAGTGTCCTGATGGTGTGAAACTGTGTGTGAACAAGTGGGGGTAGTGATGAAATGAGTGAAGTGCAAGAAAGAAGAGCGGAACGAATATTGTGTTAAGTTTGGCATGTGTATATGTTAGCGCACGCTTATTATTAGCATGTGAAAATTTACAGTATGATACGTTAGACCATATTAGAATTCTTGGTAAAATTTCATAATTTTCTGAGTTCGTGGGAATTGTTAGTATTTTCTGTAATTTCAGAGTTGGACAATTCTTTTGGAGTCTTTAAACCCTGAAAATGTTCTGGGAAAATTTTTAGTAATTTCTTTATGGTATAAGTAAGACTCAGTAAAAGTTTGATGATTTTTGGGATTGAATTGCTATGAGTTTGATGATTTTTGGGATTGAATTGCTATGGTTTCCATATCGCATTATGTTTAGCAAAACGAATATTTGAAAAATAGTTTTAATGCTTTTTAATTTCTGATTTAAATTCATATGATTTTTATACATATTTTAAAGTTTTTACGAAAATCATGGGACTTTATTTTCAGCTAGAAGCAATTTTTGGCAATTTATGGGTTTTTATTGCATTTAAAGAAATTATTTTAATTAAAAAATATTCAAAAAATTCAGAAATATTATATCTTGACTTTTATTAAAGATTTAAATCATAAAAGTGTTTTAGTGTAAATTATTATAAATTTTAGAGTGTCATTACACATTAAGGAGTGTGCGAGATTTTGGGTAGGTTGACCGCGTGCGAGGCGCGCTTTGAGTTGAGCGATTTTGGAGTTAGAAGTGAGCATGTGGTGGGTAATTGATATTAGCTTAGAATAGATTATATTCTAACACATGGATTGCCAATCTAGGTTTATTCAGAGAATATTGATCGAGGTTTGGTAGCATTGTGTAGCTATCCAGGTAAGTACTCCTGCCATATTCCTCCGTATACCCTATTTTTTGTTTATGTATATGTATAAATGAATTGTTCCAATTAGAAGTTTTAAAGCCTTTTACAAGCTACTGCTTTTGTGTAAATTTTTTGATGAGAAAATGCATAAAAAAATGCCATGGAATGTTTTCTATGAGTAGTGTTTTAAAGTTGGCTTATGTTGAATGAGACGGTATTTCTGGCTTGGTTGTTGCGCCCCATATCCACGGGGGAAAGTTGGATTGTTGGGTCCTGGTCAACGGGACGATACGTTGACGCACAGTACTGTTGCTCGTGGTGCGCCCTTGCGTCCACAATAATATGTAACCCTGGACGAATGAGGGATTGTGGGCCCTAGTTAGGGGGGCGCATACCCTGACCAAATAATGTTCATCCCAGGTGGAGTAGGGATTGTGGGCCCTAGTCAGGGGGAACGTACGCTGACTGCGACATGCCTATGTTATGATGAACTGTGATAGTTGTTGATGAGCCTACTTGATGTCATACTTCGTTTCTGAGAATCTTGGATGAATTGCTTTCAAAAGTATATATATGCATAGTATCTCTTGTGAAATGTTTACCAGTTTTAAATTGAAGAAAACCATGGCATGTTTCATGTTTTTATGAATTCCAAAATCTATTTTAGGGATATGGTATGTGTACTTACTGGGCCCTAAGCTCATTCTTTTAAATATTTTTCAGGCAATGATCTAGATGGAACCGAACTGATGAAGGCCACGAGGATTATGGTAGACGACTGCTAGAGGAGTTGTAGTCCTCTTAGATTATTTTAAAAAATCCCTAGGTGGTATGCTAGTACTGGATTTGTAATTTGAGATTTTTGAAGCTTAGATCTTCATCGGATAATCTATGTTAGTTGTTAAATAAAGAATGTCATTGGAGATTTATTGAGAAATTGTAAGCCTGACTTTAGAAATATTATTAAGGATAAAGATTTAAATTACTTGGTTATAGAATTTTTGTATACAGATTATAGTAAGGCCTGGCAGAGCCCTTCGTTGGAGTTCATTAGGTCTGCGGCCGGTCACGTGCCTAGCTCGCGGGCCTGCCCGTGGGTTCGGGTCGTGACACAGTCCCATCAATAGACCACCCTTATGTCACAACACCCGGGATATAAGTTTACAACCTTTGCATCGATCAAAGGCAAAGTAAGCGAAACAACTATTCGGCTCATATGGTGCATCGTAACTCAAACACAATCAAATCAACCCCAATCATCTGAATGGGGTAAGATAATAATCATCAACAATATATCAACCATTCCTTACAATAAAATGATGTAACATGCTCATGTGCAAGCAAACAGATCATTTTACACACGTAATTGTTGTAATCTTCATTTAGTTGTACCATAAAAACTTAGCTATCAAATATTTAGTCACTTTTATCATGTAACATCATCTTGAACATGTAATATAATCATTTATATTCAGCAAATTAGTTCAATTATAGAACTTAACAAACATGTGCAAAACCATATTTTAACCAAATCTAGTTTGACATAAATTCATAATTCACACGTACCATAACCTATTTCACGTCTTCTATAATCTCCAATATGTTAAACATGAATAGATTCACTTATTAACCAGTCTCTAACGAGTATTCAAAAGTTTGGCAAAGAATTCATACTAAATGAATTACGCTAACATATCATATATCCATATTCATGTCTTAAAAGCCCATTAAAAAGCTTTAACTATCTTACCTTAAAGAAGAGATGAAAGAACCGAATTTTCATATTTGAAACACTTTCAAATACTCCTCAAAATACGTTCAAAACACTGTCTGAAGCTCATAGAAACTTTCTAAATCAACTGCTTAAGGTTCTCTTTAAAAAAAACAAGCCTCAATTCTAGACTTCGTGAGGTTTTTGGTTGCTTTTCTTGCACTCTTCTCTCAAAAACGAGGTAAGAGGATTTAAACATGTCAATTAGGTCTTTTAAATCAAATTAGAAGTAAGTAGAAGGTGTCAAGTGATGGTGAAGAGGTGAAAAAGTCAAGCACGATGAGGCTTTAAACACGAGGTGGCAAGACACGGTTGTGCCACCTCGCAAGCAAGACAAGACTCAAAAGCATGATGAGGCTTTAAGCACGAGGTGGCAAGACACGGTTCTGCCACCTAGCAAGCATGACAAGGCTCAAGCATGACAAGACTCAAACCATGACATGTCGCGATAATATGTTGACACGTCATAAGCACGAGGTGGCACAATTCTTTGCAAAAAGCAAAACAATTCACAAGTAGTCCGGTCAACAACCGGTTACTCCCAGCTAAAGGTTTCACCATTTTTCGTTTCCAACTCTTCTAAAAAATATTTAAAGTTTCTAAACATCAAATACTCTTTTCCATTTCTAGCGCTTCCTTCACCTTCGTAGAAAATTTACTCAGTTCAAGGTGTTTAACATTTAAACATACATTCAAATATGTTATCATGTATAGTTCATCATAACCATTTTCACATAAAGTGATTTATCTAATCATACTTAAATATGTAATCAAAGCATATAGAATGTTTGGTTCTCACATGTCTGGTTAACCATTTTCAAGTTGTTTTCAGCCGTCCACCCGTTACAACTAATACAGTTCCTATCACATCCTTAGTGGATATTACATGTAAATTTTCGGATACACACAGAAGTTCCCTTGATCAATCTTTTATTGGCTCATAAATTAAATGTCCTTATTCTATATTAAATTTCTTAAAGCACTTTGGCTAGATGGAATCCCAGCTATTGTACATCAACAATATAGGTACTTTATGGAACAACCAATAACTGTGGCAATCCTATCGTTCTTGAGATCGATTTCCATGCTAAGGATTATGAACAAAGCTTTCACTGTGCTTACGACACACTCAACCCTGGTGACATCATCGGGCTGAGTTATCGACCATAATCACAATCACAACCCTGTGCAGAATATAGAGCAACTATACCTTCATACATTATTAATAAACACTCCAAATTACATCCTCACATAAATTTTCTTACAAACATACATCATACTGCAATGGAAGATTTTCAAGTCCCTAAACAACATATACATTACAATGTAATACACGACTGTAGTCGGGTAGCTCCTCTCGACATATCTCGTAGCTCAAACATTATCTTACCATTTCTAGCTTGTCTCACGTCGCTCAACTTTTCTAACTTATTTCCCTTCGGGTTCTCCTTAGACATTCTTATAACCTGCATACATAACATACCGAATGAGCGCAAATCGCCCAGTAAAGACAACACGAGGAGTAACGTGCACAAGTGATTTGAATGACTCGGAGGATTAATAATCATCTCAATGATAATAATGAAATAAGAGTTTACAATAAATTTCAGCATCAACGTAATTTGTCAAACGACATGTTTCTTTCGTTAGACCTAGCGGCTTTAAGACCCAACTGAACAGTATTATTGCTACCTCTTCATGGACAAGACTAACTTGAGTATACAAGTGAACACTAAATCAAGAATCACAAAAGTAAACATCAATGAAATGCAAAGGTAAGCATCAGTGAAATAGAAGTCATTAACATTGAAATAATATCCAATGCAATGCAAGGCCAGACATGACAGACTCGACCCGACCACCATCCATCCTTTTTGGCCAGTGATCATATTTCATAGGCCATCCTCCTCATTTTAATGTCCCGTTATAGGGATGTTCATCTCAGTCTCGGAAAATCAAATAAGACACTGTCAACAAGAAGGGAACTCATCTAGAGTATTTGTCCCTAACCGCGTTATAACTAAACAACAAGGCTTCATCAACGGGGTGGATTAAGGAAAATTATTGAACCTTATGTCCTCAACAGCATAACTTAGCAAGAGATACCGGGTCATAAGATCAGCCGGTGTTTGAACATAACAACATGAGTTAAACGTAAACATCGTCAGCAAGTTGGACTCGGGAGAAATTTGCCACAAGTCCTTAACAATGTTGTTGTATAAGAGGAATGTCGGTTATCAATAATTACCGACATTTTGCTTCAGCAACACAATAATCTCTACAACATCATTATCAACAATGGGGCGGACTTGGGAGAAATTTAAGCACAAGTCTTCAATGGTTTTCTCAAATTAGAGAAATCTCGTTTATCAATAATTGCCGACATCTCACAACAACCACATAACAACCCCTACGCGATATCATCACCAACATCAACAGCCATGTGCTGCTTTCTTCCCTCTCCCCTTCCCCTTTGCATGAACACACACCCCAATCCACACAGTGCACTTACCGCAACACGCATGACTATTTCTCCCTATCCCTTTACCCTCCAGCACACACAAATCGCACCCCATCACATGCACGCACACACAACAAGTACTCTCACAAACCCCCAACTAATCTTAGAAAATTGAATATATATATATATATATATATATATATATATATATATATATATATATATATATATATATATATATATATATATATATGCCGATCCCTGTCTACCGGTGGAGAAATTGTTATTTCTCCACCATAAATCTAGCCGTCCATGTGTACTCGTGGATGGCTCAGATGTGTTTTTTTTTTTGAAAAAGTTACAACCGCTACTCTTTCATGGGGTTGCAAAATTTGACAATAATGCCCTTAAACCCCAACCGTAAGAAAGATTAGCGATTGAGGGCCCACAGAGAAACCCCCCAACCACAAAAAAGTGTTGCGGTCCAAAAGTTCCCCAACCGCAACACTTTGTTACGGTTGTTATGATTCCATGAAGCCCCCAACCGTAACAATGTGTTGCGGTTGGTATCATGACCCTTCCACGTGTCCTTCCCCCCTTCCTTTTACATGTCCTTTCCCCCCCGGCCCCCCCTCATTTTGTCCTTTTTCCTTCCCCCCCCCATGTCCTTCTTCCAGAAATGCAGCTCAAAGCCCGACAGTCTTCTGTAATTTTTTTCTTTCACAGCCTTTGACTGTACTCATCTCACTGCTCACTCACGGATCCATTTTTTTCTGTCTTCTTTCTTTTCTCTCCCTCACTTTTCTCTCTTTATAGACAGAGCCCTTTCTTCCACTTTCCATCATCTTTACCCAACTCTCTTCATACTCCATATCTCGCCTACATAATCTCCACGACAATATAAACAAAAAAAGTTTACGCTAGAAGATCGGTAGATAACCGCTAGAAGATCAGTGGATGTTTCTTTAAATATATCAAGTAATTCAATGTTAATTTCAAATTGTTCTTACTATAATTGTTCTTACCAATGGATTGTTTAAATTGTGTTATGCTTAAATTGTTTTTACCATAGTCTAAAATACGTGTTTTTTGAGAGTTTGAAATTAGGGATTGAACTAGCATTTATTAACGAATATTAATGTGAATACGAAACATAATTGTCGCTAAAGGTGAAAAGTTAATTAGATAGTTTTTTCATGAATTTATAGAAAATAGCTAGAGCTAGATTTTGCCAAAGTGCTAAACAAATACCCTAGTTATTTTTAAAAGATCTATATCAGGAAAAAATTTCAGATTTTTCCAAAGACTGGAAAGAGGTTAACTGATATGGGGAACCTTGTAACTTTGTAGTGTAATTTAAAATATCAAGCTAGCTTGATTTCACTCAAAAATTTTATGAGAACCCTAGGATGTTGGTAAGTTCAATTTCCCAAGACTTCGGGCCATTCTGAAGTCATAAGCTATTTTTTTGGCCTAACGGGCTTTTAAGCGCTCGATCTAGACACCGGTTGGGATTTTTGGACGAAAAATCTGTAAAATACTTTTTAGTTCACGAATGAATTTAGGATGCTTAAAATATCATTTTAAAGCACTTTTGAGATTTTCTGATGCCAGGGGCATTTTAGTAATTTGCCACCCCGAGAGGGGTATTTTGGTAATTTTTGGTAAAGTTTTTCAAAGGACTTTTTAGTCCAGAAATGTAAGTAAAACACCTCAAATGTTATTTTGAAGCTGATTTGGGGTGTTAGGGTGATAATGAACCCCCAGAAAAATTTCGGTAATTTGTCACTCAGCGGGGGTATTTTGGTGGGGCGATGGCTGTCAGGGAGTATTTTGCATAAGTTGGGGGTATTTTGGTGGGGCGATGGCTACTAGGGGGTATTTTGCATAAGTTGGGGGTATGTTGGTAACTCATCCCCTTTAAAATTTCTGAGAAAATATTTGGTATATAATTGATGTAATATATTTAAAAAGTAGTATTAAAGCAGTTTTGAGGTGTTGGTGGTGTAGCGGCCATCAGGGGGTATATTGGTAAATTGCCACGTTGGTGCTAAATTTTAGGGAACGCACGTAAGTAAAGATCAATGTCACGCAGCTGAGGCGAACCTAATCATGTTACCTGCTCTTCATGCAAGCCACTTCTTCCTATTGGTTCTCTATCCAGAGAATAAAGTGGTCCACATATACAATAGCCTAAGGGAATACGGAACCTGGTCGGCAGCTCGCGTAGATGTACTCCACGTACATCAATGCGGTCGTTAGTTTATAATTCTTGACCTTCGTTCATAGTCTATTCTTCTTGTTATGAATTGGGCTTGATAACCTTTTTTATTATTGGATGCAAACTACTATCATTCCACTAGCATGCCGACATTTTAAGGGGGGAAGCCATCACGAGCAAAACAATGATAGAGCCTTTGACGGTCGCGATGATACAAAACTGACCAAAGCAATATAACAGTCATGATTGCGGGATTTACGTCCTCAAGTACATGGACTACATAACTCACTCGGATGTGCTCGAATATGATACGTGGTCTCGAAGGGATGCCTTGACGTTTAGATATAGGATAGCCTGGGAGCTGAAAAGGGTGTAGCTAGACGCCTTCCTTATCATTATCCTGAGATGTAGTAGACATTCGTATGGATTATTATTACTATTGTTGGATTTTGGATATTAAAGTTTGGAATTGAATTAGCCTTATTATTACTATTGTTGGATTTTGGACAATGGGCTAACTAGCGTGCCCAAGGTGCAATGAGCAAAAAAAAAAGTGACAAAAAAATTACAATATTTTTCGCAAGCTAAGCATTGGGCGCTAAAGTGTGCGCGAATAGGCCCTTCATAGGAAATTCAAAAAAAATTATTTATCTCAAATTTTGCCGAAATTCATAAAAATGAGCTAACTAGCATGCCTAAGGTGCAATGAGAAAAAAAGTCACAAAAAAAAAAATTACAATATTTTTCGCAAGCTAAGCATTGGGCGTTAAAGTGTGCGCGAATAGGCCCTTCATAGGAAAACAAAAAAAACATTAGTCTCGAATTTCGTCGAAATTCATAAAAATGGGCTAACTAGCGTGCCTAAGGTGCAATGAGCAAAAAAAAAGTGACAAGAAAAAATTATAATATTTTTTGCAAGTTAAACATTGGGCGCTAAAGTGTGCGCAAATAGGCCCTTCATAGGAAAACAAAAAAAATAATTTGTCTTGATTTTTACCGAAATTCATAAAAATGGGCTAACTAGCGTGCCTAAGGTACAATGAACAAAAAAAAAGTGACAAAAAAAATTACAACATTTTTCGCAAGCTAAGCATTGTACGCTAAAGTGTGCGCGAATAGGCCCTTCATAGGAAATCCAAAAAAATTATTTGTCTCAAATTTTGCTGAAGAATGGGCTAACTAGCGTGCCTAAGGTGCAATTAGTAAAAAAAAAGTGATAAAAAAATTACAACATTTTTCGCAAGCTAAGCATTGGGCGCGAAAGTGTGCGCGAATAGGCGCTCTTCATAGGAAATCTAAAAAAATTATTTGTCTCGAATTTCATCAAAATTCATAAAAATGGGCTAACTAGTGTGTCTAAGGTGCAATGAGCAAAAAAAAAAGTGACAAAAAAAATTACAACATTTTTCGCAAGCTAAGCATTGGACGCTAAAGTGTGCGCGAAAAGGCCCGTCATAGGAAAACCAACTAAAAGTTCAATTTAAACATTATAAAAATTCAATTTAAACAACTGAAACATTAACCCTAACACTCTTCCTCATCATCGTCCTCCTCGACCATACTGCCAGGTTCGATACCTAGCACTTTATAATAGTTTCTCTTGTCATGACCAGTCATCTTATTACACAACGCACACTTTCGCAATTTTTTTGACCCGTTGCTTCTTCAATTGGATTCTTCATATGTATTGCACGTTTTCGCCCTTTTGTTTGAGAAATAATTGGATAAAAAATATCATCCTCCTCACCTTGCAGGCTAGTGCTGTCAATGACTGGCTGTGAAGCTCGATTGAATCTACCGGCTGGTAATGCCATCCTAAACTGTGCAAGGTTAGCCTTATCCCGTGCGGCTACTTCAACTTGATACCTGTACCCATCAAATGTTGACGCTGCATCCAATGATAAACCATGCATGATGTTACAAAGGTGATTATATCGCAGCGTCTCAGATTGTACGAAATCAACTGACACATTGGGCACGTAAGGAATGTGACAGTGTACTCTATTGGCTTCCTTCGTCCACCGATCCAAGATATACTCTGGAGGGATTTCACGAGCATTCTTGGCGCTAAAAACCCTCAATGCGTGTCGACAAAGTATACCTTTATGCTCAAACAGTTGACAGTTGCAATTAACAAACCTGGTGTCCATACAAACTGCTACGGTAAAATGTCTTCTGTTCCTCGGAGTCTACGAAGAGCACGGATTTGCAAAATTCGTTACATTTGTCAAAGCATAAACCTTGAGATCTCTGGTGCATAGCCCGTGCAACTTTGTCATGCTATACTGATTCGACTTTAGTAGTTCCTCTTGAAACTGTCTAAACATTTCCTTGGTATAGACTTGAGCCACATGAGCCTCCAAAGGTGAAAAAACTACTATGGCTCTTTCTCTGTAAACTGTAGCTGCGTCGGCTTCTCTCTCAAGGAAAAATTTCTTGTCAATGGCTTTTTGCATCTCTAGTACGAACTCTTTTATAGTTGAAAAATGACCTATGTACCCATCAAAGAATGCATTCAAACCTTCGCTTCTCGAGGTCGTAGTCATTCCGGCTGCAATAAACTTTTTCGTGTAGGCACCGACCCACTGTGTCTTGATCTCATACAACGCTTGTAACCATTCATGATTGTGCAAATAGTAGTCATCCATTAACTTGGCCCACCTCTCCTCGAACACGTCTACTGTCAATGATTTTTTCACACATGTATTAAAGTCACTCTTGAATGTCAGATGATTTGCATATACATTGTGAAGCCGTTCGGGATATTTGTTGCTTATGTGTCATGTGCACAGGCCATGGTGAGTATTTGGAAGGACCTTAGCGATTGCATTTTTCATTGCTAGATCTTGGTCGGTGATGATGGTCTTTGGAGGAATATGATACATTGCTTTAAGCCATGTTTCAAATAACCACGTAAATGACTCCTTCGTCTCATCCCTAAGTAGGGCAAAGCCAAACAAGATTGACTGATAGTGGTGGTTCACCCCAGTGAACGGAGCAAAAGGCATAGAGTACTTATTTGTGCGGTATGTGGTGTCAAACGTCACAACATTCCCAAAATTTTGGTAAGCAGCTCTAGAACGGGCATCCGCCCAAAATATAGTACTAATGCGGTTCTCATCATCCAGTTGGATACTATAGAAAAAGCCAGAATTCTCACTCTGAAGGCTCTGAAGATATCAAGTGTAGCTTGAGAATCACTTTTACCGAAAGACTCTTTCCTCTGAACACGAAGTTCATTTCGAAGGTCTACTTCGTTGAAACTCAACTTGTCAATCCCCCCAGTCTGGCTTGAGAAAACCCCCATCATTCTAGAAGGTGGAATTTTAGCCTCGGCCATTGTAAATATCAGTTGTCTGTGTGTCGCTCTTATTTGTCGGTGTTGATGAATTTGACCAATCTTACTAGGGGTCATCAACTGATGATTATGGCTCAACTCCACTCCCGTCACAACCCAATGGTTTTTATTTTTTTGGTGTACTGCATACACATGGGCCTTGCAGCCGGTACCCAGAAATGTGTCCCTTTTTCTTTGTCTTGTTGGCCATTCGTCACTGATCCAACAATCGGAGGTACATGCGGTGCTCCTCTATGACACTCAAATAGTCAGGAACAAATTTGGTCTGTATTCGCCCGTTTTTTAGTCGTCTTAATTCTAATACCGAAACCTACCATTTTCGAATATGCTCTATAGTATGCTTCAACTTCGTCCAGTGTTTGAAAAACTTGACCTTTGTAAGGTGGATCAGAATCTTCACAAAAATTATTTCTTCTAGTTGCATCCACATTTATATTGAAATCTAAAAAATAAAAATTATATCATTCTCAACAAGTCATATAATTAAATTCAATTTTTTGGGCAGAAACAGAAATAAAATGGAATGAAATGAAATCGAATGAAAAAGGCAAAACTTACATTTCTAGACTAAAAAGTCCTTTGAAAAACTTTATCGAAAAAATTACCAAAAATACTCCTCTCGGGGTAGCAAATTATCAAAATGCCCTTGGCATTAGAAAATTTCAAAAGTGCTTTAAAATGATATTTTAAGCATCCTGAATTCATTCGTGATCTAAAAAGTATTTTACGGATTTTTCGTCCAAAAATCTCGAACCGGTGTCCGAATCGAGCGCTTAAAAGCATGTTCGGCCAAAAAAAATAGCTTACGACTTCGGAATGGCCCGAAATCCTGGGAAATGGAACTTCCCAACATCCTAGGGTTCTCATAAAAGTTTCGCACGAAATCGCGCTAGCTTGATATTTTAAATTATATTGCAAAGTTACAAGGTTTCCCGTATCAGTTAACCCCTTTCCAGTTTTTGGAAAAATTTGAAACTTTTTCTTGATATAGATCTTTTAAAAATAACTAGGGTATCTTTTTTGCACTTTGGCAAAATCTTGCTCTAGATATTTTTTATAAATTTGTGAAAAACTATCTAATTAACTTTTCACCTAAAAGCGACAATTACGTTTCGTATTCACATTAATATTCGCTAATAAACGCTAGTTCAATCCCTAATTTCAAACTCTCAAAAAACACGAATTTTAGACTATGGTAAGAGCAATTTAAGCATAACATAATTTAAACAATCCATTGGTAAGAACAATTATGGTAGGAACAATTTGAAATTGAATTATAAGAAAATTCAAAATACTTGTTTTAGCTTGATATATTTAAAGAAACATCCACAGATCTTCTAGCGGTTATCCACCGATCTTCTAGCGTAAACTTTTTTTGTTTGTATTGTCATGGAGATTATGTAGGTGAGATATGGAGTATGAAGAGAGTTGGGTAAAGATGATGGAGAGTGGAAGAAAGGGCTCTGTCGAGAAAGAGTCGGGGAGAATGGATTATAAAGAGAGAAAAGTGAGGGAGAGACAAGAAAGAAGACAGAGAAAAAAATAGATCCGTGAGTGAGCAGTGAGATGAGTGCAGTCAAAGGCTGTGAAAGAAAAAAATTGCAGAAGACTGTCCGGCCGAGCTTTGAGCTGCATTTCTGGAAGAAGGACATAGGGGGGGACCGGGGGGGAAAGGACACGTAAAAGGAGGGGGGCCGGGGGGGCGGGGGGGGGGGGGGGAGGACACCAATGATACCAACCGCATCACTTTGTTGTGATTGGGGGGATTTTCAAAGGTAGCAACCGAAACAAAGTGTTGCGGTTGGGGACTTATGGACCGCAACACTTTGTTGCGGTTGGTAGGTTTCTCTGTGGGTCCTCAACCGCTAGTCTTTCTTGCGGTTGGGGTTGAAGGGCATTATTGTCAAATTTTGCAACCGCATGAAAGAGTAGCGGTTGTAACTTTTTCAAGAAAAAAAAACACATCTGAGCCGTCTACAAGTACACGTGGACGGCTATATTTATGGTGGGGAAATAACAATTTCTCCACCGGTAGACAGAGATCGGCTCCCTATATATATATATGAGATCTTGCTGGGAGCTGATCTGTTGTAGCGCTAGCAAAATAGGAGATCTTGCTAGCGCGATCTGGCCGTCCATCCCTTCGGGATGATGGCCCAGATCCTTTATTTTTGCGGCGCTGTCAGTCGTCCGCTACACTAGTGTAGCGGACGACCCTTTTTACCATTTTGCCCCTGCTCCCCCGTCCGCTACACTGTGTAGCGGACGGCTTTCTTGGCCCCACGTTGACAGCCAAAAAGTCGTCCGCTACACTGTCTAGCGGACAACTGACTGCCCTGACACAACTGACACATTTCCAGACGGGTCTGTACCTTCATTTCTACACACAATGGGTCTGTACCTTCATTTCTACACACGTCAATGTTGTCGGAAATATGAGATCTACACAGTATCGCGGACAGTACTTCTATACCCAAAAACTTCCTCAAGCTCCTTCGGCTACAATTTTCTTCTCCTTCGGACTCGCTTCCATTTTCAGCTCCCTTCAAGCTTCGAGTAAAACTTGCTTCAAGCTTCACTCAAGCAAGGTAAGTTTGCGAATGGTGAAGTTTTCTTTATGGATTGACTGGTAAAATATAATTTTATTTTGTTCGGACAAAAAAGTATAGATTCGTCACTGTATTCTTCAATTTGTGATGTTCTAGACATGATGTTCATAAAAAAGGTGTAATTTGTTAACTCTAAATAAATTCATTATAGTTTAATTCGATTTTTTGGCATGATGAATTCGTCTATTTATCTTAGTAATTTTAATTTGTTATGTTCAATAAATTAATAATTGTTAATTTGGAGACACTTTCAGGGGTTATGCATACGGTATGTTTGTCATCCTAAATTGGTCTATTCGCCAAGGTAATTTTTAGGTAATATTTTCAGTTAGAAATTCATTTGATTGTTAAGCGTAGTCTATTTCTACACAGGTCTTGTTTCACAATGTCTGATTTCGTGTCGAGCTCCAACGTCCCCGTAGATGCTAGTGATCCGTATCTAGGACGAACGTTTCAAACATTGGAAGAAGCTGAAGAATGTTTTCGAGCGTATTCATTGAGGGTTGGTTTTGGCATTAGAATAAAGACTACAAGAACAAGCAACGTAACAAAAAAGATATGCTCTCGCTTATACGAGTGTCATAGGGGCAGAAATCCACAGCAAAATGAGACACGCGTAGGCAATGATGACAGTGATGACGAAATAGGATATTCGCGTAGAAGACGGGACTGCTTTGAGCGCACAAATTGCCAGGTCAAGATGTTCGTAAGCTACAAACCCAATCATGATCATTGGCTTATTACCAGCCTGGAACTGGCACACAATCACCCGTTAGTAACTCCTTCTAAGGTGAGTCAGATGCATCAACACAAGAAGATGGGTAAGGTCGCGAGGAGCCTAATTCACACAATGAGCAATGCGCGAATTGGACCTACTGAGATTGTTAATGTTCTTGCTGAACAGGCTGGGGGAATTCAAAATTTAAACTTTAACACGACAGACGTTCGTAACGCGGTCCGAACCCATAGACGAGCCGCGTATGACCTCAATGATGCGCAATCGACAATGAGCCTATTGAAACGGATGCAGATGGAGGACCCGCAGTTTACCTTCGATTATAAACTTGACGACGAGCATCGAGTTAGTACAATTTTTTGGGTCGACGGTCGTTCGAGGCTAGCTTATAAGCATTTTGGGGATGTCGTGACTTTCGACACCACATACCGTACCAACAAGTACTCGATGCCGTTCGCTCCTTTCACCGGCGTCAATCATCATTATCACTCCATCCTGTTCGGGTTCGCCTTGTTAAGGGACGAGAGCGAGGGTTCTTTTGTATGGTTGTTTAGGACGTGGCTGGAAGCAATGAACTTCAAAGCACCCAAAGTGATCATCACCGATCAAGATTTGGCAATGAAGAAGGCTATTGCGACCGTCTTCCCAGACACCCGACACAACTTGTGCACTTGGCACATAAGCAACAAATACCCGGAACGTCTGCATCACGTGTACGCAAAGTATCCAGACTTTAAACAGGATTTTGACAAGTGCGTTACCAAGTCGTTAACGATTGAGGAATTCGAGGAGAGGTGGGAAAAGCTTGTTCGGGATTACTCATTGCAAGACAACGAGTGGCTCCAGCACTTGTACGAGCGCAAAGAGCAATGGATTGGCGTTTACACGAGGAGGTATTTTTCAGCGGGCATGAAAACGACGGGCAGGAGTGAATCTATGAATGCCACGTTCGATAGTTATGTGGGTACAACTACCAATTTGAAGACTTTCGTTGCATCCGCACAAAAAGCGGTAGCTTCGTTGTTCGTAAAGAAAGGGCTGCCGACTTTGCAACAACGTACAAACAAAGGAGAAGGTTGCTCGAGACCCCGCTGGAGCTGAACGGTGCCAAAGTCTATACGAAGGAGATCTTCTTGCTATACCAAGTAGAGCTGCAAAAATCGGGACGATACAGTATAAACAAGGTGGCAGAAATGTCTACGCGTGAGTACAAGGTTTATTCGCTCGTGAATGACCTCGTCCCTGAGAAGCTGCGCAGAATTTATACGGTGAGCCATGACACATTGACGGATTCGGTGACATGTGTTTGCAAGAAGTTTGAGTTCCATGGCATCCTGTGTAGACACGTTCTGCGGTTTTTCACCCAGAAGAATATCAGGACAATCCCCGATAAATATGTCCTGCCACGGTGGACGAAAGGTGCAAACAGGTTGCACGGTACCATTGCCTTTCCGGAGCACCCGTATACTGACTTTGAAGAATCAGAGACGTTGCGGTATAATCATCTGGTGACAATGTTCACCCGTTTGTCCGTAAAAGGTGCTGCTACAATGGCCGGATATAAACATCTCCTCGAGGTAGCTCAGCAGCAAGAGCCCATCGTCGACCAGTTGGAAGCAGCTTCAGTCAGCAATGCGGTTGACACTGAGCCTACAACGGGATCAGAAGATGACGAGCCGGGGGAGGAAGACGACAATGATATCCGGCCTTTGGATCCAATTATATCGCAGACGAAAGGACGCAAGAGATCTACGCGGATGAAGAGCTCTATTGAACAGGCAACTCAACCTAAAAAGCTGAGAAGGTGTGCATTGTGCAACAAAATGACCGACCATGACAAGCGGAACCATTACAAGGCACTGGGGATAAGTCCAGGGGTTTTGCAAGACGAGGAAGAAGATGAGGAAGAAGGAGCTGCAGTGGACCTTTAGTTTTTTTGTATAAGCCATCAAGATTGTTTGACATTTGTAATAATACGTAATATTTGATGAGATTAGCTTCTTATTACCGAAGACTGGAAGGTTATTTCTGATGGACCCATTCACAGATTAACTTTAAAAATAAATTTGGCTTGTCCCGTCCGCTACACTATGTAGCGGACGGCGCACCAGAGACCAACATTATTGGGATTATAAAGTGTCCGCGGCACAATATAGCGGACAGAAAACTGTTGGTATGCCTTCTGTCCGCTACACAATGTAGCGGACGTCAAACTCCTATTAAATACCAATCAGAACGGCCTCTCTTTTTCCACTCGTTTCTCTCTCTCTCTGCCTCCAACGTCTCACCCACCCGCGACCCCCTCTACGGCGACCGTCCCCATGGCTTCTGCTTCGGTGAACAGGCACTTCTTCAAGGTCATGGTGCCTGGGTTTCATACCGAACTTGTAGGCATCCCTCTTACTCTGTGTTTTCGTGTGTGTTAATTTTATCTTTGCTTAAAAACTTATCTGTCTTATAATGAATGTGATAGGCCATACCGGTAGCCTTCTGCAGATTGCTTACCACACTTTGGCACGAAGCCACTTGGCTCGAAGCAACTTTAACCAGCAGCAAGGGGTCATGGCTTGTTAAAATCAAGAAGAAGCGCGGCCAAGAGCAACTTTATTTCGCAGAGGGTTGGAGTAATTTCTGCGAGCAGCACGACCTCAATGAAGGGGAGTTTGTAATCTTTGAACACAAGGGGCTATTTAGGTTTCAAGTATCCGTGTTTGATCAAAGCACCTGTGAAAAAGTTTTCCCCCAATGTTGAACCCTAAATTTGTGTTAATAAATTTGTGTCTGATAATTTTAGGTTCTTAATTGTGCATTTGAGAATTGTGATGGTCAATTGATGATTTGAGGGTGTTAAATTTTTTATGGAATATCATGCGCTTGAGAATGTTGAGATTGTTTAATCATCTGCTAAAGCACTTATTCCATTGCCAGAAACTACCAACTCGAACAAAGTCTATAACCAACAGCTAAAAAATACCAACAACCAAAAAAAAAAAATTTCGCCGAATTGTCCGCTACATTGTATAGCGGACAAAGCACAACTTCCAAAACTTTTGCACCTGGAGTTACCCCACTGTCCGCTCTAAACTCCAACACTAAGAAAATCTTTTGTGCCCTTTGTGTCCGCTACATTGTGTAGCGGACGGCGCAGCAGAAACTCTTAACCCCAACACTTAGAAAATTTTCACTTCCCCCACTGTCCGCCACATTGTGTAGCGGACGGACCAGCAGAAACTCTTAACCCCAACACTTAGAAAATTTCACTTCCCCACTGTCCGCCACATTGTGTAGCGGACGGACCAGCAGAAACTCTTAACCCCAACACTTAGAAAATTTTCACTTCCCTTACTGTCCGCCACATTGTGTAGCGGACGGACCAGCAGAAACTCTTAACCCCAACACTTGGAAAATTTCACTTACCTTACTGTCCGCCACATTGTGTAGCGGACGGACCAGCAGAAACTCTTAACCCCAACACTTAGAAAATTTTCACTTCCCCCACTGTCCGCCACATTGTGTAGCGGACGGACCAGCAGAAACTCTTAACCCCAACACTTGGAAAATTTCACTTCCCTTACCGTCCGCCACATTGTGTAGCGGACGAACCAGCAGAAACTCTTAACCCCAACACTTAGAAAATTTTCACTTCCCCCACTGTCCGCTACATTGTGTAGCGGACGGCCCAGCAGTAACTCTTAACCCGACACTTGGAAAATTTTTTGCACTTCCCTACTGTCCGCTACACATTTTGTTTTCCACCTTTCAATCATTCTCAATGAGAGCCAAAAAACCAACTCAAATCAATCAAAATCATCTTCAACGGAAATCAGACAAATCAATCAATCAATAATCTTCAACACAAATCAATGAGAGCTTTCTAAATAATCATGGTTTATTAAAAAATTTGACATTGTAATGGTACAATGTCAACTGGGGGAATCATGTTGGGGGGATTCTCGGCATTAGCCGGATTTACAATAAACCTAACCGCTCTAGGCCGGCCTTTCATAATTTGCCAAGCTATTCTATATCTAAAGGTGTCTACTTCTGCTTGGCTCCACACGGCCGCCTTGAGGCTCTCAGACCGACAAATGTAATCCATGTACATGCAAAGGAAGACGCCGCAGTCCGAAGTGTTACGTTGCTTGGGCCTCCTCTTCTTCAGTCGCAAATCGAGCTTTGGCCGCGCCG
The DNA here is from genome assembly GCA_033070095.1 of Escallonia herrerae. Taxonomy (NCBI): domain Eukaryota; kingdom Viridiplantae; phylum Streptophyta; class Magnoliopsida; order Escalloniales; family Escalloniaceae; genus Escallonia; species Escallonia herrerae. Next base: position 3,772 of record JAVXUP010003030.1, on the reverse strand, counting down.
GTACAGGGTTACCACGGATACCATTGACCATTGCACAAAATATATTCTGCGAGAAACACAAAACGGCGTAAGACACGAGTTAACATTTATGCCAAGTTACAATAACTGTTAAACAACAATCGTAATATTACCATTGAGTCCAACTGGGCTTTGTACATCTGCAGCACAGGCATGTGGGTGGTATCGTCGTGGAGACTGTCGATCACCGATACGACTTTCTCTTTCGGTTCATAGCAAACCAAGTACCAGTGGCTTTCCCCTAAAAATGGGATTAGAAACACGTCGGCAACACTTGCGCTCACTGGACTATCCCTAGTAAGATACGCTCGTAGGTTAGCGGACGGTCTCCACTGGCTCAACTTTTTCTTCCGCCTTTGCTCGACCCACTCATGCCATTCAGACACTAGGAGGCTATGAAAAAAGGCATCCACCAAAAAAATGGCCGGGTACCCGTTCAGCCGCTCCCGACCCCTTTCCTTCAGAATCTCCACGTATGTGGAGATGACACCGTTGTCTAACCAACTCCCCGGAGCCAGGGAGGCCATTTCTCCCCACTCGCAAGTGTAATCCATGCCCTCCGGATGATTCACACTATACAACGCTTTGTCCCGGGGGAAGCCGCTAAAATAACGCTCTCTGATTATTTGGCATTTATGCGGCTTTAGGGGCTTCACTGGATGCCCTTTGCGATATTGCCCTCGGGGGTCGACGGGGGGATATTGCACTCCTTCGTCGACGGGGGATATTGCACTCCTTCGGGGGGGTCGACCGGGGGATATTGCCCTCCTTCGGCAATAGATGGTCCTGCCCACGGGACAATGGGCAGTGTCTCCGACAGACTGATGTGTCCGAAACCCCAGTCTTGCGTGACTTGACTCTGAGAGAAGGGTTGGGGTTCCGAGTCCAATAGCAAAGAGAAGGAGGGCGCACTGTAGTCTTCCCACGGCGCTTGAGCCTGGCCCATGGTGCTTGGCGGTCCCCAATCACCACCCATTCCCGGTACAGAGGGACCACCATATCCCTGGCTCACTCCCGAAGTCTGTCCCGAGGGATCGGTGTATCCCTCGCTCACATATGGGGGCTGCCACCCCGGATAACCCATTCCCGGGCTGACGCCGGAAGGCTGGCCCGATGCTTGGTGTAAAAAATTCCCGCAGCCATACGCCAACGCATCAGCCTGTTGGCGAAGCTCCTCGCCCATTGCATCCACCAAATCCTTCCGCTCGCGCAACTTCTGGAAGAAGGCGAACGAGGCATTAACCTACATCCAGAGAGATAATAAATAAGTAACTTCATACACAGTTAGAATCATCAAGTTCAATTAAAGGCACTGGTTGGCCAACTTACCAGATTGTATGCCATGTGCTCATCGATCTGACCCCTAGGGTGGTACTTCTCCCCGCGTTCAAACCTTACTGGAGCTACTCTCCTCCGGGTGATGCGGTAGTACCACCCATTGTACTGTTCGATGCTGATCACGGGGTCAGGCTCCGACACAATGGCCGCCAGCGTGTCCTGCCAGGAATCCCAAACCTCAAGTTCTCGTGCGCACAAGTCGTGCGCATTTGCCTTGCCAAACCGTCCGACACCCGGTGGGTTCCTGTTAAGCCTCATATCCGGCGCGCCGGCTGGCAACCCCTGCAGGCACTCAAAATGGCGCATAGCGCGATCTGGCAGCTGCCACTCTGCGACCTCGAAGTGGATCAGGGGTGTGCGTTGCAACCCGGAGAGCGTGAAGACGAACGACTCTCCCACCCGTCGCGCCAAATGTTTGTACGGTGCCCATCGCATCTGGCCAGGAGATAACGAGTCGAGCTCCCCCCGATAGTACGTAATGTTGTGATGGGGATCGTCTCTCCTCTGGTAGTGGCTGTCCTTCCGGCTGTACTCCCAGGCGCACAACCGAGGCCACACATTATCGGTTCCGTCCCTACGCCTGGGTGCGCCGGTAGCAAGGTGTTCATAAGACCACACCTGAGAGCAAAGACAAATTAAATAAAGTATCGTCAAATTTTATTGTCAATTCAACCCAAAAAAAAAGAAACGAGCACGTAATCAAGAATTGTATGATATACCTGCAATAGCGAGAGACATGCACATATCGCTTTGGAGTCGGGCCTCGTTGCCTTGTGCAATGCTCGGTACAGGTACGCAAGAGTTGCGGCTCCCCAGGCATAATCCCCAACCTCCAGCAGGTTACCCAACAACGGTAAATATTTGACGCTGACGGTATTCTTCGACGTTGTTGGGAACAGAATTGCCCCCATCACCCACAAGAGGAAAGCTTGTGTGTACAGCACAAGCATCTGATCCGTGTAGTTATCCGGCAGAACCTTGTAGGTATCTACCAACCATTTCAACTTGATACCACCAGTGCTAAATTGATCCTGGGGTATCGAAGTAAAGAAGTCCCTAGCGGTCCTCTTATTCGTTGCTTCCGACGGAGGAGCTATTACCGGCCGCCCCGTCACCGGTAACCCTAAGATGAACCCTACATCTTCTAGGGTAATTGTCAGCTCTCCGAGAGGGAAGTGAAACGTATTCGTTTCACTTCTCCACCTTTCAACAAGGGCACCTATTAAGTGCCGGTCAAGTTGTTGAAAGATCTGCCCATGCGTGAAAATCCCAAACCCAATCCCACGCAGTAATCTTTTCTGGGTTCTGTTCAATTTCCATGCTTTAAAATTATCGGATACTTCTACCGTGTTGAGAAGTGCTCTTTCCTACGAATTAATAAATACAATTTAAGCAAATTAAACGATATACAACGTTCCCAAGAATAACAAAGTTGATAAAATAAGTATCTTACTCCACCATCCCATATGAGCGTACTGATATGGTTTGCTTGGTCGTATAATACGGACGGATCTTCTGGTCCAGGGTTGAAATCCATTTTTCGCAACTGAAATTATGCAAAACGGCAAGGTTGGAAGCGTAAACATTCTCAAACATACAACGCTAGCACAGTCAACGCTAGCATGTGATCAGATAATACTCACATAAGTTCACATGCTGTGTATATGCAATGTACATAGATACAAACAGACACGGAATGTGATTTTACAAGTGAAATCACATGAACAAATAATACGCAATACACATATATAATCTATATATATATAGATACATTGACAAACGCTAGCACAATGCACCGCGCACACATTCAAAATCATGCATAAGCCGCGATAACAACTCTAGATTATGAACAAATAAAGGATTGGTTTGTGAACTTACGTGATTGATTCGTCGATTAAAGGATTTCTTGAGAAGAAATTGCGCCGATCTACTTGCCAACGCCGCTAGAAGAATTGTGAGAAGAAGGAATGAATAGCAGTTTAGAAGGAATGAATAAGGGTTTCGAAGTAATGAAAGGTAAAAACGGTCCGCTACACTGTCTAGCGGACGGTGGGATAAGGACAAAGTAACAGTCGTGCATCGACAGGACTGATGTGACAACTGATTTGACGGAAACAGTCGTCCGCTACACAGTGTAGCGGACGACTTTTTGGCTGTCAACGTGGGGCCAAGAAAGCCGTCCGCTACACAGTGTAGCGGACGGGGGAGCAGGGGCAAAATGGTAAAAAGATGGTCCGCTACACTGTGTAGCGGACGACTGACAGCGCCGCAAAAATAAGGATCTGGGCCGTCCATCCCTTCGGGATGGACGGAGATCGCGCTAGCAAGATCTCCCATTTTGCTAGCGCTATCAACGGATCAGCTCCCTATATATATATATATATATATATATATATATATATATATATATATATAT
>JAVXUP010003029.1:0-91674 GCA_033070095.1 Escallonia herrerae | reverse complement strand
AGGCTCCCAGAAGCTGTATGCAGAATTACTAAGATTGGGGTATTATTGGCCGACTATGGAATCCGACTCCATCTCGCATGTCCGACGCTGCCAACCCTGCCAGCGGCACGCCGACAGGATACACTCGCCAGCATCCGACTTGCACATGATCTCAGCACCTTGGCCATTTCATTCTTGGGCCCTCGACCTCATCGGCCCCATCCACCCGCCGTCCAGAAGCCATTCATGGATCATGGTTGCTACTGAACGCTTTACGAAGTGGGTTGAAGCCGTACCTCTGCGGAGAGCCACGGGAGGTGCCGTTTCCAACTTCTTACGCGACGTCATCTGTCGTTTCGGCATCCCTCGATGTATTATATCTGACAATGGCACCCCATTCATTAACCGAGAGGTTCGAACTCTCATGGAAAGGTACAACATCAGCCATGCCACATCAACTCCCTATTACCCGCAAGGTAATGGTCAAGCTGAAGCGTCCAACAAGACTTTGCTACGAGTATTATCGCGAATGGTGCATGACGCCGACCGGTCATGGTCCGAACAACTGAATCTGGCACTCTGGGCCTACAGAACATCCATGCACACAGCGACAAAGGCCACGCCTTTCTCTCTCGTCTACGGGGACGAGTGTGTGGTACCTGCCGAGATCGCAGAACCATCGGCTCGACTTTCCCTAAGCAGCAGTCTCGGAGATGAAGAAGCCCGGCTCGCGGCACTTGACGGCCTCGACGAACGACGAGCCACGGCCCTGCGCCGCATGAAGAAGTATCATGAGCAGCTTACGAAAGCTTATGGGAAGACCGTCAAGCCACGTTCGTTTATCGAGGGCGACCTTGTTCTTCAAGCTGCCAAGCATGTGCGGGCCAACATGTCAGCTCCTAAATTCACGCCAAACTGGGAGGGCCCTTTAACGGTGCACGAAGCCCGCACTAATGGCTCGTACCTCCTGCTCAACCACGACGACGGTCAGGTCTCCGCCCCCATCAACGGCCGCTACCTGAAGAAGTATTATGTGTAGTCGCGTCATAGAACGCGCCCTCGTAGCATTTTTGTACATGCGACATTGCTTGCAGACTTGTATTTTTTTGTTGATCTGTGTAGCGTTCTACACTAGTCGTGTAACGGTGTTTTGTACCGCGTCCTATCAATACAAAGTCATGCTGTTACCTCAACTTCTGCCCAGCTGGCACTCATTCTCAACCTATGCTTCCTAAGTCACTTTCTACGAGCGGGAATGGGAGAGCATTCACAAGTAACCGAAACAAGCAAGACATTCAAAAGAGAGAAGAAAGAAGAGAGCAACCGAACATAACATACAATAAGCCGAGACCATCAAAAATATGTACATATACATCAAACGTTTACTAGCCGTCGTTAAGCACTACAACTACGGCAAAGTAACGTACAAGCTAGGAAAGTCTAGACAACAGCGATGCAACTGGGTGGGAGCTGAATGCCTGAAGTACCTCCCGCTCCGCTTGTACCTCTGACCATCCAGCATCAAGCTCGGCCTGTCGCCCTAACCGCTCTGACTCTCGCCCGTCCACCTCACCTCGCCGCCTCTGTAGATCGGACAACTGCCTCTGCAAATCGACGAGCTGTCTCTCTATCTCTGCCACCTGCATGTCAATCCCGGCCAACTCTGCCGTGATCTCTGACCGCTCTGCCTCTAATCCTGTGCGGCGCCGCTCCAGCAACATCTCCCGCATAACCACGACTGCACGCCTCTCATCCATATCGTGGCTGACGCTCCTCGATCTAAAGAAATCTGCTAGCCAGTCCAGCTGCATACCTAGCGATGTGAACGGAGCGAACTCTGAAAGCGACCGAGCAACGAACTCTGCAGTCCAACCCGACGACGGCACACTGGCGAACGGCAGCAACCACTCCATAAACCCTGCAGACACCCACATCCGTAGTACTGGGTTCTCTACCACCACGCTCTCGAATGTCTGCGGGAACGCTGCCTTCACCAGTTCTAACCGGCGCACAGTCTCCGCCGGTAGCTGGAGGCCCCCCCAAGCTGCCACATCCACCTGACCGCTCGAGGATCCTCTACTCATATCTCCGACTGTCGCGCCACTGCCGCCCGCTGCAGAAATCTCCGACATCCCACCCGCCCTCTGCGCCCCAATCGTGGCTGAGTGCATCGCCAGAAGAGTAGCTCCGACCTCAACCACGGACTCCGGCAATGTGTCATGCCGTCGCACCACCACGGCCTGAACCGGTGTCTCTCGCTCACGAATCGAGGCAGCAACAACAGACTCAGGCTCCGCCATTTCGCCACCATCACCTCCCACAACCGGCGTCTCCATGCCTGTCCACCAGTCCTCGTCAATGTCGAACATCACCGTATCGCTCCCCTCTCCGCCGTATAGTGCCCCCACCGTTTCCTCCGTAGCAGGCAATGGGCTCACCCTCCTCGGCACACTGGCCGTCAATAGCTCAACGGCCTCGGTCTCGTCACTGTCAACTAATCTGCCGGCCTCGGCTGCCATAGCCTCCTCGCCTGCGATCTCAGTCTCGGCCTCGCTCCCCCCGCGACCGCCTCTTCCTCGTCCCCCTGGCAAAACCGCTGTCAGTTCACAGATTATGAGCAATATGCAAACCATATTTATACGACAAAAAGAAAGGACAGAAGCAAACCTCAGAGTCTAGCTCCTCTAATACGTCGCGCGGCCTCTTCGCCCCTGATAGGTGTGGGGCTGAGGTACCAGCACTAGCCTGACGAGCTGTCTCCATCATCCCTACTCGCAATGCCGACAAGGGCCCCTTGCCGGCCCCCGGCACCCTCGGCACCTCGGCAATAGGCTCCTCCCCACGGTCCTCCCCGGGAGCCGCGTCCCCCAACTCTACGGCATCCTCCTCCGCCTCCCTCTCCGAGCTCGGAACAGAACTCCCGGTCACCAGTGACAGCATCCCGCACTGCCTCGCGACTGTGGCCGATATCAAACTCAGGGCTCGGTCACATGCGAACACATCTACCTGTCGACGTGTGCCTGACGGCTGTGCCAGCCATCCGGCCCAGCTCCCTCGCAGTCGCTCCCACCAATGCGCATAATCCGCGGTCACCGCCCCTGCCACCTCTGTCCCTGGCTGCCTCCACTCTGTCGTCGGTGCCGGCCACTCGCGGGCTCTGTCATATAGTGTATACCCAAAAGCCGTCGCCACACTCCAAGGGCTGTCATAACCGCATGGGGGCTCTAGATCGTACCCGAACGCCAACGACAGACGGTCCGGGCAATACCTCGCCACATAATAGCAGCACTCGGCGGGCTTCCCGCCATCATCTGTCAATACCGGAAGCCAGCCGGGAAAATACGCGACCAATAGCGCCAGCTGTCCTGGCGCTAGCTCGCCTCTCCGGCTCAGATCTGTCGTCACCTCCTGCACGTGCAGCCAGGGCGGCGTACCATATGACGCATGCATCTCCATATAGGGCCGTCGCTCACATTCCCCCCGTTTGTCTAGAATCTGTGCCAACGGGCACCCCGGCCTCCTGATGCCTGCCCAAGCAAAAGCCCGAGACCCGCTACACCACAACGCCACCTGCCGCGACCTGCCTGGACGGGTCACTGTCCCCATCGTCGGTGACGGGTGTGCGAGTGGGTATCCGTCAGGACGGTACCCTGGAAAGCACTCGTACAGGTACCTCTGCAAAAACATCCAGTCCACGTATGTCGCCACCTGATACCGACCATACGACCGCTTCACGTCATTCACGAACTGATCTAGCCGCGAGTATAACGTGCCCAAGTACACCGGAGCCAAGCCGACCCGCCTTCCCTGCGCCATCCTAATGGCCAAGGGAAACACCCTCGGGGAAATGCCATCCTCAGGTGTCCCCTCAAACACAAACCTGCAAACAACGACCGGCAACATATGTCAGTTTGACGTTTTACAGGGCAAGCAGGACATACGATATATTCACAAATAATCACACGACAGTACAAAATTTACCTCGATAAGAACATCGCCAAAAACGCCACCAACTCGTACCGATCGCTGCCATGATACGGACCCATCACAAACTGGGCAGCATTGCCCAACTTCTGGCCTGTCCTCGCCTGCGGCGTGCCGTAGAACTGGCGCAGCCACCCACCGTACGTCCCCTTCCGGTGCCTCTTCGTCTCCGCCAAAATGTCCAGTAGCTGCGTCTGCAACAACCGCTCCTCCCCGCTCAGCCGGGTCACCCGTGCATCCACCTCCCCGTGTATCGGCAGCCCTGTCAGCATCAACACATCGAGTAACGTCGGCCCGATCTCCCCGAACTCGGTCACGAACGTATGCGACTGCGTGCTCCATCTTGCCAGCAATCGGGTCATCCCTGGCGTATCCCTATATAACTCCACCCCCCTCGCCGTAACATTGATCGCCGGTAACAGCCCTAGTGCCTGCAACACCTGCGCCCTCACCGGTGTCTCCAACATATGCTCACACCAAAAGTCCCACCCTACCGGCATCGCACTATGGCCCTTGAACATCACCGGCGACCAAGGTATGTCCTCTCTCCCAATCAACAATGCCGGTACATACCTCGGCGACATCACGGACGCCTCCGCCGGGCTCGGCGCGCGAAGGTAGGGTGACGACAGCCGAGGCTCCTCTCCCATCGACGGACCACCCCACGGTGTCCTGAACGCTCCGTCTGCCACACGAATGGCCAACTCCCTCCACAGCTCACGGTCCGGTACACACGGTACTACTCCCCTCACCCCCAGCAATGTGTTTGTTTTATCTGGCTCCGGATCGTAGGACCTCCTACCGCCATCATCAAAGGTCAATGGCACTGCCGCCTCGACACCCACTGATGGTGTGGCCTTATCGACTGGCGGCGCCGGCACAGGTACAGTCATCATATCCCGCGGGGGTCGCGATGTACCCGTCGCGGCCCCTCGCGGCTTCGCCCACATCTTCTGCCGAACTTTTTTCGCTGCTGGCGTCGCTCCGGGCTGTGAGGATGGGACTTGGGCCTGTCGGACACCCTGCGTGACCGACCCCCCTTGACTGGCCGACCCCCCATGTGCGGCCGAGCCCTCTCGTGCGGCCGACCCACCGTGGCTGGCCGACCCACCCCGACCGGCCGACCCCCCCACTTGCTGCCGACCCTTCTCGTGCGGCCGACCCACCGTGGCTGGCCGACCCCTCATGCGCGGCCGACCCCTCTCGCTGGGCCGACCCCCCCTGTCCGGCCGACGCCCCTCGCTGGGCCGACCCCCCTCGTGCGGCCGAGCCCCCGTGGCTGGCCGACCCCCCTCCCCTCGCAGAGCCACCAACTGGCCGACCCCCTGGCCCCGACGACCCCTCGCCCAATTCCACCTCTTCTCTCACCATCCCTTTTCTCTCTTTCTTTCTCTCTCTCTCTCTCTCTCTCTCTGACTTGCGTAGGCACAAATGGCGGTGCCTCCGCCCTGCCCCCCTCCGCTCCTTATATAGGGGTGGGCAATTTTCTTTTCTTTTTCTTTTTCTTTTTATTTTTCTCTTTCTTTCTTTCTTTTTCTATTCTTTCTTTCTTTCTTTTCTTTTTCTTTCTTTTTTCCTTTACTTTACGCTCCCGTCCGCCGGCGCCTCGCCACAGTTTGTCGACCACGCGCCGTCACCACTATGACCGCAGTGCGCGCCCGCGCGCCACCTCCACGACCTTCGTCGCACGCATTCACATGACAGCTCCGCGACAGGCCCCGTCGCCCGCGTGCCATCTCCTTGAACCGCGTCGCTTGTGCCAACTCATCGCGCTCAACGCCAATGGTCACTTGATGCACTACCGCGACGTTCGTCGCCGCGCCCGTGCGCCATTCTCATCATGCGTGCCCCCGGCACCACGTATAGCTCCGCGACGTTCGTCGCCGCGCCCGTGCGCTATTCTCATCATGCGTGCCCTCGGCACCAACTGTAGCTCCGCGACGTTCGTCGCCGCGCCCGTGCGCCATCTTCATCATACGTGCCCCCGGCACCAAGTATAGCTCCGCGACGTTCGTCGCCGCGCCCGTGCGCCATTCTCATCATGCGTGCCCCCGGCACCAAGTATATGCTCCGTGACCTTCGTCGCCGCACCCATGCGCCATTCTTATCACATGTGCCCCGGCACAAAGTATTGCTTCGCGACGTTCGTCGCCCCACCACTTTCATGACATGTGCTCCAGCACCATGTATTGTCCCCGCGACAATCGTCGCCATGTCCATGCACCACGACCATGTTACAAGCTTCTGGGCATAACACCCGTTCACCACACCATGCGCCCCCGCCATGGGCATGGAAGACCTTCAACCCACTCTCTAGAGTGTGCGGCATTCTGGAGGCTCCGCTCGTAGTGCTCCTGCACGAGGACCCCTCCCATGGGCTCACAACCTTGAAGCCATCGCCGGCACAATCAAACTACGGGATGGGCTCACAACCTGGAAGCCATCGCCGGCACAATCAAACTACGGGATGGGCTCACAACCTTGAAGCCATCGCCGGCACAATCAAACTACGGGATGGGCTCACAACCTGGAAGCCATCGCCGGCACAATCAAACTACGGGATGGGCTCACAACCTTGAAGCCATCGCCGGCACAATCAACTACGGGATGGGCTCACAACCTGGAAGCCATCGCCGGCACAATCAAACTACGGGATGGGCCCACAACCTGGAAGCCATCGCCGGCACAATCAAACTACGGGATGTGCTCACAACCTTGAAGCCATCGCCGGCACAATCAACTACGGGATGGGCTCACAACCTGGAAGCCATCGCCGGCACAATCAAACTACGGGATGGGCTCACAACCTTGAAGCCATCGCCGGCACAATCAACTACGGGATGGGCTCACAACCTGGAAGCCATCGCCGGCACAATCAACTACGGGATGGGCTCACAACCTTGAAGCCATCGCCGGCACAATCAACTACGGGATGGGCTCACAACCTGGAAGCCATCGCCGGCACAATCAACTACGGGATGGGCTCACAACCTTGAAGCCATCGCCGGCACAATCAACTACGGGATGGGCTCACAACCTGGAAGCCATCGCCGGCACAATCCACTACGGGATGGGCTCACAACCTTGAAGCCATCGCCGGCACAATCAAACTACGGGATGGGCTCACAACCTTGAAGCCATCGCCGGCTCAATCAAACTGCTACACGGGCTTAGCGTCATCGCCGGCTCCATTACCAGGAACCTTGGCCCCCGCAGCAACAGGGGCTGTAACCACATCGTTTATGCATGCGACGCCCGCTCGGGTTGCCCCTCCGCGCCCGCCGCACGCAGGGGGCTTATGTTCATACCCTATTCTGGTCGCACCCCAAGACCCGCCAAGGGACCCACTTTGCACGACACATCACCCAGTCAGCGGTCAACTTTTCAACGCTCGAGGGCCGGTCAAAGCAACGCATGCTCAAGTCACGTGAACCATTCGTGAAGCGACTTCGGCGTGCCTTCCACCCCAAGGGGTCGGCCTCCCTCTAGGGTCGGCCACCCCAAGGGGTCGGCCTCCCCCAAGGGTCGGCCTCCCTTGGGGTCGGCCACCCCAAGGGGTCGGCCACCCTCTGGGGGTCGGCCTCCCCCAAGGGGGTCGGCCACCCCGAGGGGTCGGCCTCCCTCTAGGGTCGGCCTCCCCCAAGGGGTCGGCCACCCTCGGGGGGTCGGCCTCCCTTGGGGGTCGGCCACCCCATGGGGGTCGGCCACCTGCCTTGAACACCGACGCCGTCACCTTTGACCCCACCCCATTGTCACGACGACCGTCGCTCGCGGCCGCACTCCGCCATAGTCGCGACAACCGTCGCTCTCGGCCGTGCCCCTTCGTCGCGATGACCGTCGCCCGTAGTCTCGATGACCGTCACTTGTGGCCGCTCTGTCGCCATGACAACCGTCGCTCACGGTCGCGCGCCATCCACGCAACGACCCTCGTCGCTCGGAGATCACTCTGCGACCCTCGTCGCCCGCACTCAACCGCGCCCCATGCGCTGCAATCATGTTATATGCTCACGGGATAGGCTACTCCTCCAGGACACTATCTCCGCCGGGGTGCCTGCGTGACTGGCCTACGTGCTCTGGCACTGGGGGCTCGCGTCGGCACCCCTAAGGACTATGACCCCCGGGTCACTCGGAGACGGGAGCAGGTCTTCGGAAGGGCATCTTGCCTAGTCCACCTGGCAGCTGGGCGTCGGGTCTTCCCCGCCGCTGCCAGGCCTGTGGGATTCAGTAAGGGCTTGGACTGGAGGCTGGGGCAACGGGCTACTCTGACCATGCTACCGCGGCATGATCAGTCTCCTCAGACAGGCAGAGAGATGTTGCAAGGGCAGGGCAGCACGAACTTAGGAACCGGCAGTCCAACGAAGGGTCAGTGCGTTGGCCCCCTGGTGACGTGTCGTTCCCAGGGGGCGACACATGTCAACTTATGACACATGCACATTTTTGCCTATAAATAGTGGACTTTGGAGCTTTTTCAAGGATCGGATTCTCATTTGGACTTTTCACTTTCTCTCTCTAAAGGAAACATTCTCTCTGGAATTCTAGTGAGAGAAATACACTTGAACTCCCGTCTACGGACCCTGGACGCCATACCCTCATTACGGACTGCAGACTGTCGGTCCTGTTCATCGTCACCTTGCCTGCGCAGCACTGCCACCCCTCACGACCTGTCTGGGGAGCCTTGTCCTCGGCCCTTGCGCCGTCCTTGCTGTCTCCCACGTTGCCTACCTGGAAGCCAACTCAGACCGCATCCTTTGTGGCACCTCCACGTATCATCGAACCATTTCCGGCACCATCATACCGAAAGCCATATATGTAGTTGACAATAACTTGTTTGAAATCAATTTTTTTATCCAATCAAACATCGAGGTGTCTTCATATTTTGCCAAAAATGGTACTTAGTTTAAGATCATTGTATTCATAAATGCAAAAATGCTAATTAAACACACAAGTTAACACATCTTTTCTCATTTAGACAGAAAATAAAAATAAGAACAAATAAAATGATTACTAAACGGAGTGTAGATCAGCAAGAACTTCCATATTGAGCACCTTCATGGTGTTAATGTTGGTAGGTGAATGCCAGATTGCAGTACACCTATATTATGCACAAATGATAACTGAATAAAATAGAAAGTTATTTAAACACTTCATATAACTACAATATTTAGTGAATTGAAGTTAAAAGTTTCATCAATCTCGATTAAGATTTCATTTATCCTATCAACTTAACCAAATTTTAGGTTTGAATTTCCTAAAAAGGTGGTCAAACTAACCTCACCACAAAATATGAGGTTTCCTAATATAAAAATGCAAACATTCTTCACTAAATTGCCATACAAAAAAGATGATGAAGGATAGAGAAGACTAGAAAATCAGCATGTTGGTGGAAACCAGAAATAAATTTTATGTTGTCAGTAGTTGTAGATAGATTGGTATAATCTATTGGCATGATGATGTACTAAAATGACATATACTTTTCTTTATTTTACACAGTTATCATTAATATAATTTTAATCGTCTTAAGTAGTTGACTAACATTTATAACGACTATTGGCTTTATATTTGTGTTACCTCAGTGAAACTCATTCTTATTTGTTTGTCTTATTTGTTTAATTTAAAACCAATCGAGTATGCTCGATATATGATTGATGAGAAAACCAAATTGCACTGCTACCCGTGCTATTGCATAATCCATTAAGATTTCATTCATCCTATCAATTTAACCAAAATTTGGGTGTGAATTTCCTAAAAAGGTGGTCAAACTAACTTCACCCAAAAAAATGAGGTTTCCTAATCTGGATATGCAAACATTCTTTACTAGATTGCCATACAAAAAGATGAAGGAGGAAAAAAAAAGACCAGAAAATTAGCATTTTGGTGAAAATCAAATATATTTTTACCTTGACAGTGGTTGTAGATTGATTGGTATGATATATTGGCATACCAATGAATCAAAATGACATACACTTTTCTTTATTTTAAACGGTTATAGTTGATATGATTTTAATCTTCTTAAGTAGTTGGTTATATTTATAACAACTATTTGCTTTATCATGTATATTCGTGTTACCTCAGTGAAACTCATTCTCTTTGTTTTTCTCATCTTTATTTGTGTAATATGTTTAATTTAAACCTAATTGAGTATGCTCCAGATATGATTAAGGAAAAAATCAAATTACATTGCTACCCATTCTATTGCATAGGTACATTAACTAGTCGAAATTAATGAAATGGTCGATATTGATTGGAAAATTATAGCACATGTCCTTACGAACCATGGAGTGCGAAAACCTCAAGGTATAGTCCATTATTGGCACCAACTAATAATTTGGATACAACTTTCAAGTTGTAAGGTCATTTTAGCTGCCAAGAGTTCTTGAATTAACTGTATCAACGTGGAGAACCGTGTGTTGATTTGTAGCGTTGTATAAGGTTGCTGGCCACTAAGCCTTTTTTGGGGTACTTCTAAGTTTAACAAGCCAAAGTTTACCCTTGGGAACTTTCAGTAAGGATTGAAATTTAATTGGTGCCCCGCTACACCCTGCCCTAATGTTACTTATTTGGAAAAGTCCTCAATAATTTGGGAGCAAATGGGAAAGTTGCAAAAGTCGGATTTTAATAATTTGGCTTATTTGAAGTTTCTCCATCCTCAACAGATATATATATCATAAAACTTAGGTAGCGTTTAAAATCACTTTTAGTTTTGGTTTTCTGTTTTCAAAATAATAAAAATCAAAATCAGTTTAATTTTTATTTTTTACAAAAATAAATGGGTGTTTGATTGCTCAGTTTTTTTTATTTTTTTTCTTTTGGGTGTTTGATTACCCAATTTTTATTTTGAATTTTTTGTTTGGTGGTAGCTTACGGTAGAGGTGGCCGGGGGCCACGTACGAAGGCTGACGGTCGCCGACGGTGGGCGGCAAGCAGTGGCTGCTGGCGGTGGAAGGGTGGTGGTGGTGGTGATGATCTCAAAATAAAAACTAAAACTGAAAACCCAAAACTCCTAAATGGAAGTTGTCAAAAATAACCATGTTTTAAAAACTGAAGAAAAAAAAGAGAAAACTTTGTGACAAACGAATTTTTTTTCCCTCTAATTTACAAAATTGGAGAAAAAAATAGAAAAAGAAAAGATTACCAAACAGAGCCTTAGTCAATCCCCCCCCCCCCCCCCCCCCCCCGGGCAACTCTGGCAGCTACTTTGTGGGCCACCATTGTTGGCCACTGGACGTTATAAGCCACCGGTTGTCTCTAACAAAGGCCGACAATAATTGCCGGCCAACTCTGCTCATTACCGTCACCGCCATCACCATACAACGGCAGGCAACCTCCGATAATTGTCAACAATAAATGCTGGCCAACTACGGCAACCACTATTGCCGTCCAACTTCTCAAGCCACCGCTGATGCCAACCAGAATAAGGAATTCTTTTTTCTTTTTTGAAAATTGAAACTAGTTTGAAACAAAAAGAATTGAAGCCAAACCGTGGGACCCATATTGAATCGAGTTAGACAGGACTGGTTGGATTTAGATGAGATGGAGTGAGGTGTGTCACATTAAGTCGATGATGGGACAAATGGTTGATCAGGCGACCTGCGTTGGGGCGGAACACGGCTGGGCACTCCATATTTACATCACTAGCTTTGAGTTTCCACAACTCCTTGAGGACTGTACGATGTAGGTAAGCGTAATTTATAATATGAAATTTCGTGAATTAGGGATATATCAAGGCTTCTGCATGGTGTGAAGTGATATCTTCTTAGGACTATTCTGGATGTACAATGCAATTTCGGTAGTAATCTTCCATTTCAGTTGGAAGATGCAGTCAGATGTTTGGGACAGTATAAGTGATCAAGGAGTAGTAACTCATATCACGGGAGGAAACTTTGCGCAGAGTTCCATTACTATTAATGGGTGGCTACGAGATTTCTTATGGGCACAGGCATCCCAGGTAATTCAGTCTTATGGTTCTTCATTATCTGCGAGGCTTCCATTACTGGTCAACTTGTGCAATCAAATGAAAAGTAATTAAGCATATTATAAGAATCTTCTTCAATTTAGATTATGAGAATCTTATACAAGATAATCGAGGAGCAATTCATATAAATTGATGAATCTCGGCACGGGGACTTCATCATTATCATAGTTTGTATACTGTTGTAAAGAAGCTTATTATCTTCCATACATGAGAAGCCTCCGTCTCTTCCTTGCAATGGCGTTTTGCCTCTTTGGCACAAGTTTTGGGGCTTTGGGCAAGGCCGAGGTTCATATTGTCAGTTTACTCCCAGACAATTCGCCACCACTTACAATTCGTTGCCAATCTAAAGACGATGATCTTGGATACCACACCCTGCATGCTGGCGATGACTTTCATTTTCGATTTTATCCTCACGTTCTTCCACCAAATACCCTTTTCTTTTGTCACTTCTGGTGGGATTCAAAGGACAAAAGTTTTACGGTTTACAACGAATTTAAACTCAGCACTTACTGTTCACGCAACAACCATCACTTACTAACTTACTGCTATTGGCTTGTGAAGGACGATGGTTTTTATTTGTCAAGCTACTTTACTACTAGTCCAATTGCTTTGCAGAAACGAAATGATTGGTGAGAGGTGTATTCTCTTGTTATGAATATGAATAAGATTACTTCAGCAATTGAAACCTCGAGCTTTACCATTGGCCCCCTTTGCCTCGCTTATGTTATTGTAATTTTGGGTGGATATCAATTGCCAACGGAGAGAGGAACTACTAATTACGTTCGTTAGTCATTCATCATCACTTTTATATGTAGTGAAGTGTGATTAGTTGATTTTGAGTGTCAGTTACACTAAGTACTAAAATGGTAAATCACATTTCACTACTACAAGTGGCATATCAATTGCACATAAAATCTCGTAATTTGGACTGTCGAAATTCCCCCATGTTTTAATTCTGACGCTCAACAACCTAGAATTTCCCTTTGGTGCATCCAGTTAATCAAATAAAAACACCATGATGACTGTAATACCCTTATAGATCCACTATATTTACCAGAAATATCATGATCCACCCCCACTTCCCCCCCCCCCCCCCCCCCCCCCCACACACACACATTGAATGCCAAAAATCCGATCAACAATTTTAAACTGTTTGTCTTCCTACCTTGAAGCCACACCTACTTGTAGAACCATCCAAAAACCCCAAAGTCAAGCTAGCTAATTTTCGCATTACAAAATGAATTGGGTTCTGAAATAGATGGGGAGGTTACATGAAAATTCAAGTCAAAAAGTACACCATCCAGTCATTAAAGGCTTTGGCGATGTAGCAGTCCGGCCGAGCTCACTAATAATTATAATAGCCGAGCTCTAGCCGTGGCCGCTTGGCCCAAAATTTAGGGCCGGGATTGGACCGACCCAAAAATTATAATTTTCTTTAATCTCTTCTTTTTTTGCAATACGTTCAACTCCTTTAATCTGGACTTTAGACCGGCTGCTTCTAAGTAAACAGACGAAGTTACATATTGTTCTTTATATATGTATAAAAAATTACTTGCTCAAAAAAGTGAAGTTACCTAATCAATACAGTTCTTTTTTTTCTTGTTTAATTTTAAGTATAGTTGTTTCGTTTGAAAAATATATAGGTGGTTACAAGTTAAAATTTGAGAAAACATATATTAAAAAGTTGAGAAAATGAAAAGAAAAAGAAGTAACCTAATCACCTCTTTAGCGCTCGAATTTCTGCTTTACTTATCATCAATTAATTTATCTTGCTCTTAGTACTTCGTATCAAGATAATTCTTCCAACAAGTATATAGGTTCAATAACTTCGGGTTAGACAAATCTTCTTATCTTCCAATACCTTCCCACCTTTAGGAGAATACGGCTTTGAAGCAAACATGGATGTTTGCACTGGTAATATATCACGTGCAATTTGGAAAAAATAATCTTTTTTTTTGTTTCTGAAAAATTAATTATCACATCTTCTTTGCTCCTGTATTTTGAATGAAGTACAATAATTAGTATTTGCATATGAACTAATTCTAATAAACGAGGATGACGAAGATACATCTTGATAATGATGTTCCTAAATTCTTGGTGCTTTTGTCATTGTATCTTCGATATCCTTCATGAGCTGTATTATATTTAACAGCTCGATGGTGTAGCGCGCACGCGCATGTTAAGATGACTTCGATAATGATTATAATTATTATGTTCAAAAGATGAAGTTATCTTACTTAAAAAGGTCATTTCACATAGTTGACCCATACCCCAATTTTATTTGCAACTAGTGTAAATTCATTCTGTACACCACATAACTTGAACCTAGAATCCAAAGCAGTATCAACAACATCAACAACACATACAATCGGCAATTCTGAGGTATACTTCAAAAATTTAAGGTCCAATTTGTTGTACAATACTAATACAAATATCCAAAATTTTTTAGCAATTTTAAGTATTTCTAATATGACAAAAGAGAACGGGAGATAGTGAGTCAAATATGGTAGACTCATGAAAAACCTGCAAAAAATGAACCATGTATCTAACTACCTCCCATTGATCGAGACTTGGCAACCTTTACGGAAACTTTGTTAGTGTGTAGTGATTATAATCTTGTTTGTATACCATAAGATGTATGAGTTTCACCTGTGTTGGAAATCTATAAGAAGTAACTTAGTAGACAATAAATTGACCACATGAAGCCTTATAGTCTTGTTGTCTTCCCGAAAACGTCACACATATAACGATACCCTATATCTTGGAATATAAGTGGTGCTGCGATAGCTAAACCATCCTTGACAATTACTACAAGAAAATGGTCCTTTAGCGACGGGCTATTACCGACAGAACAAAATCCGTCGCTAAAAGTAACTTCTACCGACGGATTTGTCTGTTAATAAAAGTTTGTAGCAAAAGACCTTTTCTGATGGAACAGACTTTACCAACGCACTATAGTCGACGGAATTAGCCCTCGCTAAATGTAATTTTCCTATTTTTTGAAAATTTTGTTTTGCACAGAATAATTAAACATTGTATTTGCAACAAAGAATTTTTCCGACAGATTGCGTCCCCTCTCTCTCTCTCTCTCTCTCTCTCTCTCTCTCTCACACACACACACACACACACACACACACAACACACGTACACACGCCCACAAAGCCGCACAGTACCCACCTCTGCCGTCCACCTCCTGCGCTATCTCACCGCACACCTCCCACGCCACTCCACTCCCATCTTCGCTATGGCTGACCTTTCCCACGGTGGCGGACTAAAGTATTTTAACTTGGTATGCTATCATACATGTGATGTGACAATGTTTGACCTTTGTGTGTATAATTTTGGGCATTTATAAGCCACTTTTGAAATCTATGTATGAGGCTTTATATTATTGATTTTACAGGTTGAAGATGCTGTTGTTCGTTATCTGAACCACAAACCAGCACCAGATGTTCCCGGAAGCATATGATTAGTATGGAATTTTGACTAGTATTGATGGGTCAGTGAGTGATTTTATTTGTTCTTCATCTCCATCAAGCTTTTCAACATCCTCTCGTAGTAGTGGCATTTTATTTAGAAGCTTGAACCCCTAAGTTTCCTCGAGACTTGCAGGAAATGCTCTGCAAAAGAAAAATGTGCGTCGGCAAGTGTTGTTTTAATTGTATATGGAGAAGTTATAATTTTTTAGGGATAATATCACTTATATCCCTCAGTTTAGAGGCAAATTACTGTCAAAGACGTAAGTTTCAAAATTTTGCAATTGTATCCAAAATTTGAAAATTTTATATCAGATATGCCCACCATTAGGGTTCCATGAACCTAACTAACGATTTTTGCTGATGTGGCAATACCGTATTTTAAAAATGGCAATACTACCCTCTCCTTCTTCCCATTTCCTCTATCCACTCTCACAACCATTGGATCACCCAGCAACACCAACCAAAACCACTACACAACCTAGTCACTTTGTCCCAAAAATCCCACCCCAACACGTTGTTGCACATAGATTCACAAACACACTCAAAGCACCACCTACCCCACCATCAATATCCACCAACACCACCCACCTCCACCACTTTGCTCACCACCAATTCATATACAATTTCACTCCCTTTTTCACACTGCTCATTCGTCACTAGTTTCTACCATAACAAATTGTGATGCTACCACCCAGATTATCTCTTGATTAGATCCTCCACCGCCTTGTTGGACGTTGTAAGAGAAGTCTCACCCCTTATTTTGCCATTCACCCCCGCCACCCATAAATTAGGCCCAGTTACTATGGGCACCGTCCACCACCACCAAGATGCTTTCTATTATTTCTGCTGACCTGCGACTCCGGATCTGCTAACGTGAACGTGCGCCTCCTAATCCTCATCGCCACCGGCTGTTGCACGGGCCAATAAGACAATCGTTCACCGTCGCTACAGTTGCGGTTGAGTTTTTGCAGTTCCTGCTAACTTGCGCCCTTCCAAAATCGCCGACCACCCATCACGACCCCCAGATGGCCGCGACGCCGGACAAGCCGCAACAGAAGTTTCCGCCACTGTGTGGGACGCAGGAGGAAGCTCTATTCTTGATCGAGGCCTACCGCAAGAGGTGGTACGAGCTCTGCCGAGGCTAACTCCGCAGGACCAACTGGGACGCGGTGGCCGCCACTGTGGGTATTAGCTGCCCAGGGGCCTCCCTGACGAAGACCTCCACGTAGTGCCGCCACAAGATGGAGAAGCTCTAGCAACGCTAATTAATGGGGTTATGTGGATGCCTAATTGGTGTTTAATGTCAAATTTTGTGGGTGCGACTGTGTGTCTGGTTGTGTCATGTGAATGTGTGTTCTGTGGTGTGGGGGGTGGGGTCGAGAGTGGGAGAAAGGAAGAAGAGAAAGAAGGAGAAAAGAAAGAGAGAGGAGAGAGGTTGATGCTGATGGAAGAAGAGAGACAAGAGGAAGAGAGAGAAGATGGTTTGGTCTTAAAGGGCAATCATGTCATTTAACACAAAATTTTAACACCATTAGTATTTTGTCTGGTCAACGAATATAAGTGATATAAATGCTAACCTGTGTCCTCGACTGTAATATACACCTAAACTCAAGGATGTAAGTGATATTATCCCTAATTTTTTAGCATGAATATGCCTTCGCATCAACAGTGAATGGTGCATCTAAGGCAGCTTGGGCTTCGAATTATGAATGCTACGTAGCATCAACAGTGAATGGTGTTCTTATATAAATGTTGTCGTCGGTTCAAGTATAAATTATCCTTGGAGAAAATCTTGAGTGTATCGTGCATGATTTTTTGGTATATCATTTCGTGTTGGAGTTACTTAGGGTAGTAAAGCTTGATGAACAACTGATCAGTGCTTGAGATTTGTTAGAACATGACGAGAAAGAAATGAATTGGAACCCATCTTTTTGTTAATAACGAATATTAGGCTTAACCACACAATTCTTGGCAACAGGATTTATCCCTTTGAGATGCTTTAATGATCCTTGAATGGAAAACATATCTATGAATTACTGTCATCAATTTTAAAGGCATGAACGTCTTAGAGTAGATATATTATTGGGCAGCCAGATATAACTACAGGCATAGTCGATAACATAATCTGACATCTTTTAGCTCAAATGCATGATCTGTTTATATTTAAAGCACACATGGTAAGGGGAAAAAATGAGATTGGTTTGACATCTATTTTTTATCATTACCTATATTATTTGGAGGAAAGGTTAATTGGAAAGGATTTTATATCTACCGAAGCCTTGTTAAATGATATATGGGTTGTTTCACTTGTTTGATAGAATGTTTGTGAGAACTAGACTCTGTTTACTTCCCAAGTATGTGAGAACCAGAAAACGTTACACCCCAAGATTATTTAGCTGAAATTTAAATTATGAATCCTATGATGAACAAAAACTTATTATATATACTTGTCACCACTTTTTTTTTAATAGCAGATTGCTGTATTGCATGTATGAACATGATAAGAAGAAGGTACCTTTTCAAGTCTCTAGACATATGGTATGTTTTGTATTCACCTTTACAATGTAAATATATTGAACTGTGATGAATGGTTTTTGGATTCAACTACTTGACAATTATCATTTTCAAAAATGGTTTTTTTTTTTTGAGAATCTTCGGATTAACCTTTGGTACTTGATCATGACCTTAACTTCAATTAGAAAAGGATTAACGTAAGAGTCAAAATTGCAGCCATAAGAATCAGAACTAAAGTGAAAACTAATTGCAGTATTTTAAACAATCTAATTGCTTAATCTGGGACATTATAACTAAAAAGAGGATTAGAGGTTTTTTTTGGGGTTGGGTGGGGGGAGGCTTCTGTCCACCCCCTGTTACTTGGTTCACGCTTATTTATTCCATTACGTATAAGCTATGACTTTCATCATTTTCCTGGCATGGAGGAAACAAAAATTATGCCTTCTTTTACGTTTTAGATAAGCCACTTTGAGCACAATCACGTAGCCTTTGTTGCTTACGTGTCTAGTTAAATTTGTAGGATGATTCTTTTGGTGATGGACTGAATGCTAAGCCTCGGGAGTGACAAATCTTTTCATCGTATAGCGACACTGGCCCGTGGTGCATTATTGGTCAAAATTATCGTTGCACAGTTGGTAAGGGTTGGTGTCTTTGCAGGTTTCAGTCGGAGTTGTGAGGGCTAATGAATCTGGTTTTCGGGTGAATTCGATGGTTTTGAGAGGCATTTGTTTTGGTTGGGTTGTGGTGCTTCTTAGGGACCGGTAGTAGAATGATGGCAGGAGCAGGTAGGTTTTTCGGCCCCGAAAAAGTTCATGGAGAACAAGGCCACACATAACAGCAGCGGGACACGTGTCTGGCTTCTGGTCGAGTGGCAGTCTGTTGGCTCTCGTTCTTTTATTCGCTTGTTTAATTAATATAGTTATATCGTGCTTATCAGTTAGTTTTTATCGTGGTGTGTTTTCTAGTGTAGATAGTTTATTAGCAATTATGTTATTTTAGTTGTTTGTTTTTTAGTGGTTGACTGTTTGCCTATCCTTATAAAAAAATATGTATTAATTAAAATGTCGTTACAGATATAGACTTTATTTTACTTCACTTCCTATCGGATGGGATTATCATTCGTAAATATTTTATTTGCCTTTTAGATATATTTTGTATCTCTCTCGATTTTTTTGGTATATATTTATACTCTTCAATCAAAAAAAAAAAAAAGAAGAAAGAAAGATATGTCAAATATATCAACTAAAGTCTTCCCCTTACTCTCCCAAAAAGGAGTTAAAAAACAAGGCCAAAGAGCCGAAGTTTCAAAAAGTCGCTCAAAACCAGAATAAACCATTGCAGCCGTCGAAACCTAAGCCATATTAAAAAGAACAGAAATAACAAGAAAGCCCAAACATTCACAAATTGCAAATTGCATCCAAAACTTGATGCGTTTTCCCTCACCAACCGACAAGTAGAAGCTTTAGGACAGCCATACGAATATAAAGACCATTCTTTGCTTGCCTAAAATAGGCAGCTCTGGGATCCGCATCAACGTCCACCGTTATCTACACATTTAGTAGTGGGTAATAATATACCATGTTTGATGATTATGCTTTAGATCTTTAATCTTTAACAAACATGTTTCTACTTTTTAAAAAAAAACCCTAACTTCACAGATGGAATTTGGCGACGGAATTTTGTTACTAAAAGTAATGCAGACAAATCAGCAATGTGGCTAAAAGTTTTTACTTTTAGCTCCAGATTTTCCATTGCTAGATAGTTTTAGAGGTGGATTATAGAGACTGAATTCTATCGCTAAAGTTGTTTCCTACAACGACGGACTTTTAGTGATAGAAATTCAGTTTTAATTTTTCATAAAGAAAAGAAAAATTAAAAAATTGTCAAATAAAAAATACCTTTACGTATGAAATATGCTGTCCGTAAATGCATTTATATCCGTCGGTATTCTTACCCACGGATTACAAAATTTTGTTGCTAGTTTTTCAGAGACGGGGTTATTTCCAACGGAGTTTTACCGACGGAAATACTGTCAGTAAAAGCATTTACCTACGGAATATGCTGCCCTCAATGTATTTATTTCTATCGGTATTCTTACCGACACATCTCAAAATTCGGTTGCTACTCTTTCAAAGACGGGGTTATTTCTAACGGAGTTTTACCGACGGAAATTCTGTTAGTAAAAGCCTTTAGCGATGGAAAAGTCCCTTGCTAAAACGGTTTATTTGGATTATTCACACTGTGGTCCATTCTACATTTAAAAAATTTATAATTTCGGACCTTTGTGTTTCATTTTAAAGGATAATTCTACTTTATTGACTATAAAACTGCATGTGGGGGTCAGTTTAAGAACGGTCCACATAATTAAGGTTTATTTCCCTTGCAATATTGATTACTTTGACTACTGCATCTTTGACATGTTAAACATATATGAGATTGATAGAATGACACAAAGATTAGGAGCTGTAGGGTTTATGAATTATCACTGCAACAAACATGTTGGGTAAACCTTGATATTGGCCTAGAGCACATGCTTGTGGAATTAGATGTTTTGGCATTGAAAAACTTCATAAATAACAAGTGCCAAGCATAAATATATTTGAAAAGTTTGTCAATAACTAAAATGATAGACGAGCTTGAGACTCAATTAGGGATTAAAGAAACTAGGTACACAAGCCTCAGTAAATGGAACTGAGGGAGGAGAAAAATAGATCAAAGGCATAAAATGACAAATCTGGGCATTTAGAATGTGGCGGGTTAATGGTAATGAGGGGAACATAAATACAGAAAGTGGTACCGAGGGGCCAAGCAGGGATATGGGTTCAAAACCCATTGTTGATGGTGGTTGTAAATCTAATGATGAATCAGATTGCTAAAAGTTTTATGACAGTGACTAGGATGCTACTGAGGACAACAATACGTTTGATAGAATAGTTGACAAGAATGTAGAAAGTATAGAGGTCAGAAGGCAAGAGGGTCATACGATACGAATTTACTTCAGGGATTGATGCTCGAGTACCAAAGATATGGAACCCTTAGAATTATGTTCCAAGAAAGAGATGCGACTCTGGTAAGTGGCAGAGTACACCGCCATCTAAATCTGAGGGTGAAGATGATAATGAAAAAAGGATAAAAAGAGCAGGGTAATTTAGTCCTAAATCAGACATGAGGCACCCAAGTCCAAGGAAGGTATAGTGTTTAGAGGCAACAAAGTGTTCATAGATGAAGTTAGAAAGCATTCTATTTTTTTTTTAAAAAAAGAGTAAAATTTGCCAAAAATGAATCAGGGTAGAGTTAGGGCTAGGTATGTTACAGAAGGTTGTCAATGATGAGTATTTGTACATAAAACGTAAGGAGATAATGAAGTATATTTGGTTGTGAAAACTTCTCTGAATTAGCAGTCTTGTAGCCTCACAAGAATAAACATGTTACCACTAATTGGCTTGCTTTTAGATACAATAAAGAATTCAGATGAAATCCTGAAATAAAATTGATACTATAAAGAATACCTAGATGAGTAATCACTAACTAGATGTGCCACTTTGGAGAGGTTATAGAAGCAAAAGAAATGCAACAATACAGGTTGAGGATAGTATATTGGAACAGTTTGGACAATTGAATTCTTCATTGAAAAACATAGTATAAGTAATCCTGACACTACTGTGAATCTAAAATATGATGTTAAGTGGCATAAGTTGGGGGGGGGGGGGGGTGGTTGAGCTTTGTAAGAATTTATATTTGTCCTCCTGCACTAAAAGAAGAGTTTAAGGAAGGCTGTAGGAGATTGATAGGGTGTAGGAGATTGATAGGGTTGATGGATGCTTTTCAAAAGGTACCACTGGTAGTCAACTATTATTCTAGACAACAAAATGTATCCAGTTACATATACTATTGTTGAGGCTGAAAATAGAGACTCTTGGGGTTGGTTAGTAGAGCTGTTGGGTGGTGACTTAGGGATATAGGACAGTTTCAGTTGGACATATTTTCTGACAAGCAAAAAAGGTTTGGTTGGCAGCATGGAGACATTGTATCCGGGTACTGAGCACATATTTTATGTAATGCAGTTGCATGCTAACTTTAAACAACCTGAGTGTACTGTGATTGCTTGAGAGATGCTTCGTTTGGTGTATCCAAGTCAAGTAATCTGGTGAGATTTAACAAGATATTAGAGATGGCTGAAATATATAAGCATGTAGTGGCTTATCTTGATGATAATCCACCTCCAGAATGGTCTAGGTCACATTTTAATTCACATGCTAAGTGTGATATTCTCTTGAAGAACTCCCACTTAGAGCTTCAATGTAATGACAAAGGATGTAAGGGATAAATTAATAGTCACTTTCTTAAAACTATAAGAAATTTTGTAATATATTGCAAGGATGAGGTTTCAAGGGAACAAACTGAGGACTGACATGGTAAGATTTTTATGCATTACAGAAGATAGTTGAGAGATTAAAGGTGTGTGCTGGGGAGAGCATACAATCACACTCAGGGAATTTGAGGTTTCAAGTGTCATGTCCATTGGTGGACCAGCTCATTCTGAATCTAAAGGAGTGTAGTTGTTCTTGTAGGAGGTAGGACTTGAATAAAATTTCTTGCCCTCAAGTTCTTGCATGCATTTGATGCAAAGACTTAGCGGTAGAGGATTTTATCCATGAGTGCTACAACATAGGTACAAACAAGAAGGCCATGCACCCATAATTAACCTAATGAATGGTCCAAATCTATGGTGTCTAAGTGCTTTTACGATTATTTCTGCCACTCATCTATAGATATGAAAATAAGTAGATATGAGTTGAAGGGAAACCACACAAGATGTCAAGGAAAGGAACAACAATGAGATACAACATATCCCATCAGCTTGGGCACAATAGGAGGAGATGTTTCACAAGGAGAGAGAATGCAGACTCAATAAGTAACTCCATTGTGTTTTCTAATGTTTATTTGTTTTGTGTTTAGTTTTGAAGGCATGATGTTTAGTCTAATGTGTTGTTCAACTTCTAATAGGCAAAGGTTCTTAAGGGGGTATGGGTATTGGTCGAGAGAGCATGGACATTGACATTCCAGAATTATCAACAACAGAGAAGGCATAGCTCTGTCAACGCAAAAACTGCCAGTATGTAAACAATTCAACTAAGACTTTAGGATTATTTACGCTACATTAATCTAGTCTGACCCTGTAGTTTACTTACTCTGTGTAGCCTGGAATGAAAAACTTGGTATCTCAAGTGTAATATAATAAGTAATTCATTCTTGCTCAGCTTGTTTCTCCGTCCAAGTCTGATACTACATTTGAATAAAGATGCTCCGAAGAAACGCGTTTCAACTGCTTTACTTACTTGCACCAATCGAGACTTACTCAAAAAGTCTACCAGCTCTAACAACTGTAAATGCCTTTTGTCATCATAGATCATAATCAAAGTTAGGTCTTATTATTTGTATAACATACAATGTTTTGGTCTTATATGTAGGTTCTGTTTGCCTTTATGCCTACTCCAAAGACAAGATCTCAAAGACCAGCATGCATGGCCTATACCAAGCATAGTAGAGCCACTACCATCAACAAGCCAAAGCACTGAATTGATAATCAAAGGGGGCAAGAAGTATGTTACTTTGTCTAGCTTAAAGAATGGAGCTGTTGAAATGACCTCAGGGACGGGCAAGTTCAGAAGCCAATTGGTGGTCGAAGTCAATGGAAAGAGAAGACAACTGCCAAAGAAGGTCAAAGCTAAGGGAAAGTGAAAAGGAGAAGCTCAAGGGCAAACAAATGATGATGTATAACAAACAAATACAAGAACAAGGAGTCAAGCTCAAGGACAAACCCAAGGGAGGAGCAGGCAGTCATGCTCAAGCACAACCAAGGGGAGGGGCAAGCACTGAGGCTCGTGAACAAACAAGGCCATCAACAATCCGTGAGGCTCAATCAAGGGCAGCAGCAAGCAGTCAAGGACAAACAAGGGCAGCTGAAAGAAGTCATGCTCAAGGACAAGCCAAGCCTAATGCAAAGGCCAAGGGAAAACAGAAGTCTTAGGCAATTTAGGTACGTTTTTTTTGTTTCATGCTCAATTTATGTAAAAGTGGAAGGAGAAACCATAGTACTTTAGTTTTTGGACATAAGTTGGTAGATTGGCCGGTTCTCTCTCTCTCTCTCTCTCTCCCCCCCCCCCCTTCTCGAAACCCTAGACTTGAATATGTAGTGCATATATACTGAGAGAGGTATTTTATAGGGAAACATGCGTGAAGCAATTGAAGGGAAAAAAATAAGTGAATCGACCAATATGCCATCTTATAAAGTGCTTGTGTTGCACAAATGGACAGTTAACGCCCAAAATTGGATTGGCGTCGCTTTTTGGACTGATTTACAATGCTTTTATGAATAATACGGGATGTTGTTGAGAAAGTTACAAACGAAGGGACAGACCTGCAAAAATATGTAAATTATAGGAGACGTTTTTGTCATTAACCTTTGTTTATGTTTTGAAAACATATCTAGTGTATCAAAAGTATTTTGCTGTATTTTACCTAACGTTTAGTGATATTATCCTTTTCACTATTGTAGTGAGATTTTCTCATAGCTAGCAAGCTTTTATGAGTGTTACTTGGCTGTTTCACTTCTTTAGCACTTCTTGACCGCCAAAATTCAGCATATTTTGCTCACTAGCAGCAACAGAAAATACGGTTTCATCACGATTACAACCAATGGTCCTTGCATAACCACGTTTTCTCCGTAGTTTGTATTGCACGCTGTGTTGCAGGCAACGCAGTGAGCTTTTCTATGAGGGGGTTGTAAGGCTTTGATAGCTGTTTCAAGACCACTAAAATTAAAATACGAAGCTGAGATCTTAGTCAAATTCTGGGATGGAAAAACATATGAATACCAGACATGCTAAGGTAAAATGATAATGTGATTCATCTTTTGTTCAAAGGATATTGTAGCTAAGCCAAAACTAATCTACTCGACAGAATGACAGAATTTTAAATCATGATATATCTGTACTACTTATAATGTGAATAGCCACTGTAAACTCTATTTCAGTATCAAAGCTGAGTACGATTATGTTATTCAATGGGGTGAACAAAGATCTTAGAGAAATACTGTCAAGGAATTGTTGAAACAAATGGAGAACATCCACTTGGAGAGTTCATACTATTCCTAGTTTGCGTAGTCTTGCATTAAGATCTACCACGTGGTAAGCTTTAGGTCAACTTTTAGCAGATCACATTATGTCAAACAATTGTAGATAATATTGCAGATATATCTCGAGAATCTTAGCAGATTGCAAGTATATATCCTTACGTGGATTGTGAAAATCTTAAGCAAAGGTTGTGGCGAGTTCTTTAAATACATGGTGAACATGAGCTTGGAGAGTTCATCTTTTCCCAACTTTGCATAGTCTTGCATAAAGAACTACAACATGGCCTACACCATAAGAACCCTTTATCTTTTCCTCGTCCTGGCATGTAGCCTATTTTGCACAGTAGGGGCTGCAAAGAAGGCTGAGGTACATGTTGTCAACTTACTCCCTGATAATTCACCTACATTGACAGTGCATTGCCAATCTAAAGATGATGATCTCGGATATCATACACTGCATAGCGGTGACGATTTTCACTGGAGCTTTGAACCTCACATTTTTCCCTTCCTAAATACCCTTTTCTTTTGCCATTTCTGGTGGAATTCACATGACAGAGCTTTTACGGTTTATGATCAATTCAAATTAGACTACAAGTGTGCACGCCAGAATTACTTACCAGCTACGTGCTATTGGTATGTGAGGGCCGATGGTTTTTACCTGGAAAACTACTATACTACTAATACTTCTGTATGGCAAAAAATCAATAATTGGTGAGATGATTGTACTCGTGTTCAGTTGTACAACTAGAAATTGCAGTATTTCAGAAGAAAATGTATGAAATAGTATATATTTTCTATGTATCATTTGTAAACATGGTCCATTTACGATGTGGGTTGGTTTCTCAACAATCATGAACCTCTTCCGCGGGTTCCTCCCATGTTTCACCACCATTTTGTACTGCCATATTATCAAAACGTTTATACAGGTTTTGGTATGGTAAATGATAGTTCTTACAATTGGTCAAACTAATGTTAAGAACCACCTGTTGGGGGGATAAACGATTTTTTGTTTGCCATGCTTATATAACTGGTGAGATGTGATTGGCCTTTTTCACCCTGAGTGTGGCAAATTCACATATTAGTCCAATATACGAGTGAGACAGCAAATATATGGTAAAAGATTTCAAATATTGAAAGGTAACGGAGAGGGAAAATAGTGAAGTTGATTCTTATAACATCCAGCCATATCAAACGCAGACCCCGATGATATGAAGCATATGGTCTTCGATAAAAACGATATTTGAGTAGTTTCTAAAAAACGAGGTACAATCATTTCGAAGCATACATTACCATCGAAGGAAGTAATAACTACATTAGAAAATAAATTTGCCGATATCAAACAAGACACTTGATTACAAAAATCAAAATTGTTACTGCATTGCATTCTCTCACAAGTTCGACAACTCCCATTTTTCTATTTTGCATATTGTTCTTTTTTAAGTATTAATCTACACGAGCTTCAATCTTCACGAATGGTTTGTCAAAGGGGATATTTGCAAATGAGTGGAACTTTGGTCAAATCAAATTAAACCCAGAGTGTTAGATAATATATTAATATGTCAATTTCCTATACCCTATTAGCATAAAGCTAGAATATTCTACTGCTCTTCTAATTGTTGTAGGATTCTCTTTCTTTTTTTTATTGTAGGTTAATCCTTTCATGTAAATATAAAGGTTCCATTGTATTCAATTTTAGTATGCATGTATTAGAGCGACACGATACAACGTTTTGAAAATTCTTACAGTACAAGAGAAATGGTATTTAGCGACGGACGCAAATGCATCGCTAAAAGACAGTTTCAGCAATGGAACAAATTGTCGGTAAAAATCCATCGCTAAAAACTTTTACAGACAGATTTCTATCGGCGGAATTTTAGCGACAGAATGTCCGTCGTTAAATTTTTTAAAATTTCGTAGAAACATTTTAGCGACGGAATATTTCTGTCGCTAAAACTAGCCTTTGGCAACGGAATATTCCTTTGGTAAAAGTCTTGACTTGAAGCAACGGACTTTTAGCGACATGATATATCCGTCGCTAAAAGTCCTATTATAAAAATCCACTTTCCCTTCCTTTCTCTCTCTCTCTCTCTCTCTCTCCCCGTTTTTCTCTCACTCACCGGCAATTTCTTCCTCCGGCCACCCCCTTACTAGCGACACCCCCCCCACAATGCTGTGCCCCTCCACAGCTCCTGTGGGCCTCCACTACTGCGCCACCACCACCGCCACACCACCTTCGCCACCGGTATGTCCATCTTACCCAAATTGTGGTTTAATGTATGTGGTTTAATACATGCGAGTTTGAATTTAATATAATGTGGTTAATTTTGAATTTGAGTTTGAATGTATGTATGTTGTCTGAGTTTGAATTTTATTTTACCCTAATTGTGGTTAATTGAAGTTAATTTGATGTAGTGTATAGTGTAGTTTAATCCTAATTGTACATTGTTACATGTTAACTCTTAATTAAATCCTAATTAACACTAAAGAACTCAATTAGCCCTAACTAGCCCTAATTGCCCCTAATAATTAACACATTAACTCTAATTAATCTTAATTAAACCCTATCTAACATTAATTAACTCTAATTAACCCTATTTGCACTACAAGAAAAAAGGCCTTTAGCGATGGAAGTAATTCCATCGCTAAATGTCATTTAAGCGATTGAATAAACCCTCGTTAATAGTCCGTCGTTAAAAAATTTTGCCGACGGCATCATCCGTCGCTAAAGGTATTTGATGATGAAATTTTACTGATAGTCTTTTAACGACAGGACGACCGTCGCTAAAAAGTTTTTAGGAAATTTTTAATTTTTGAGGATTTTAAAAAAAATTTAAGTGACAGAATTTTACCGTCGCTAAAAATTTTATCGATAAAAAATGCTTTATCGACGGACTTTTAGCGACGGGAATTCCGTCGCTAAAAGTCATCCCTTAAAACACACAAATCTGCTTTTCTTTCTTTCTCTCTCTCTCTCTCTCTCTCTCTCTCTCTCTCTCTCTCTCACCCATCGGCATTCTCACCTCTTGCGACCGCCCTCTACGGCGACCCACCTCCGGCGAGACCCCCGTCCACCCCTTATGCCGCCCCCTCGTGAGTTGTTCCTTTGCCGCCACCTACGGCTATTCCGTCCACCACCTGCGGCTACTCCGTCCACCACCTGTAGCTACTGATAGCTTGAATTCCACCGGATTATTCGAATTAAGGTAAGCTTCTCACTTCATCACAATTTGTGTATTTAATCGATACACTGCTGGCTATGAATGTACCTATCAAATCTAGATTTGAACAGTGCTCTAAGCCCTAAGAATGGAGGACTGACCTTAGTATTTGATTAACAATACATGTTTGCACTTCTGAACCAGTAATGTCTATATCTGATTCTACCTATATCTGGTTATGGCGGTGTCGGTAATGTCTCTATCTCAATTTATATTCCTTGGCTTTCTTTCTGAGAACTATATATGTTTTCACCTCAGAACCAGTCCTCCAACCCATCAAATCCAAAAGAAACAAGAACTAATTTTTGATTGAGGGCTCTGAGACTTGAGAGGGTACAAATTATAATGCACAAAGCACGTTGTGTAATTAAGGGCATCTACGATGGAGCGACTATTAGTTTGAGAACAATCGTTGGTGTTTCTATGTGTGTGCATGTGACAGTAGCTGTGTTAGGGGCTGTGTGTGTGTGTGTGTAGGTTGTTGTGTGTTAATGGGTTGCAGGGTTTAAAGAGAAAAATGGTTGTGATATGTGGGTTTGGAGGGAGAGAGGCTATCATAGACAGCCCATATGTTGGTGTTTCTATGTGTGTGCATGTGTTTGGATGCCTTGTGCACACATGTGTGTGCTTGTTGAGCGTTTTGAGTGGTGTGTGAGTTGTGTTTTGATGTAGGTATGGCTGTGTGAGGGGTGTAGCATTGTTGGGCTCTGTGAGTTGGTTCTTTATGTGGTGAGTTGTGCGTGATGTAGTGTATGTGTGTGTAAAATGGGTGAAAACTAGTGACTATGCGTGTGTTTATGTGTGGGTTAGTGCAAGGTAGTGTGTAAGTATGTGTACTATGTACTGTGTGCTTGTGTGGTTGTACTGTGTGCAAGGCAATTCTTGTATAGAATGCGGAGAGGCCTTAGAAATTAAGACACCAAATAAGAAATTTTCTTATAACCTTATCCTTCTATCATTTTCTTTGTTTAATTCATAATATCCGAGAATTCTTAGGTAAGTAACCTGTCTACTCTTGCGTACTCAGCACAAATCTCAATCCAACGCTAAAACCTCAAATAAGTCTTCAAACCTAAGACAAGTCTTCAAAGTCCAATCTCAGATCATAGATTATCTTAGGCTTTTGAGTCTATAGAATCTCAAACCTAAGCTCTGATACCAACTGTAACATCCCGGAATTTTCCAGAATGTTAGCCACTCAATTGATCAATACTTATTCAATCCATTCAATACTGCTAAGAATAACCCAATAACCACCAGGTCAGAGCTCTACAATAACTCAAATTCTCAATTAATCATTCCTAAACACATAGACAAAAATTCAAAGTACTTAATTTATTAAGTTACACTCTAATTCCCTCTCAGGGGCTTGAATAACAATTAATGATAATACTAAGCTATTCCACAATCAAGCTCATTGGTTCTAAACTCTTACTGACGATCTCTTCCTGCAGAAGGGAACATAAAAAGGGAGTGAGCTTTCAAGAGCTCGGTAAGGTCACTCAAAAATCCAAAAAAAAAAAAGAATACGAACGATTATCAGATTCACTTCAAAACAATAAGGGAAGAGATTCAACTCAATCCCTAAAATAGATATAGAGACAAACAATTTTA
Organism: Escallonia herrerae; assembly: GCA_033070095.1. Lineage (NCBI taxonomy): Eukaryota > Viridiplantae > Streptophyta > Magnoliopsida > Escalloniales > Escalloniaceae > Escallonia > Escallonia herrerae. The sequence goes on along the minus strand of JAVXUP010003029.1, from coordinate 61,779 downwards.
ATCACACTGAAATGATCCAGATGATATTGAACATGAGTGATATGCAAAGCCACACAGGCAGTGCAGGGTAATCACTTAGCAAAGCCACAAAGGCGACGCTCAATAACACTGTAGTTACATATGCATATGAATACTAGCTAGACCCTCAAGGTACTAGCACATCTCCCGACAATAACAGACCATCCTTAATTATATCACCCCCGATACAGACCATCCTTATAACTCATCAATACACTAACTCATGTCAATATTTAGAGTGCAATAATTGATGATGCAATGATTATTTTGATGCATAATGAGAAATAAATACGCCGCATTGAAAAGGAATTTCAATAAACATATAAGGCTCAAAGCAGGGTATTAATGGCAATAAATGAAATTTCATAATAATTATAGCTGAGTCCAAAGAAATAACGATAGCAAATCAGAATAACATGCGAATCAAATAGAGGAGTTAGGTTCGGATGAAAATCCCTTACCTTGATCCAAGTGAGCTGAAGCTAAAACGCTCTCGATCAATCTTCAGAATTAACCTAGGTTGACAAAGTCATTTATCATAACACTATCCCCTTAGCTATATTATAAACTTAATATAACTATCTGAAACCAATAAAACAATCCTAGAGGGGGGGGGGGGTGAATAGGATATTTGAAAATTAATGGGCAATTTAAACTAAACACAATCACAAATGCCAATCAAACCAAGTAATACTTCAATGAAGATGCTAACTACACAATCTCAAGCAATTATAGAGCAATAAGTAAAGAGATTGAGTTAGAGATACTTGACAAGGAGATTTAAATGGTTCGGCTTGAACTACCCTCAAGCCTACGTCCACCTCTTCAAGGAAGTCCCTTGCAAGAGCACTAGAATCCACTAGCAACAATCTTCTTCCGGGTCAAGATCAAAACCCTTACAACACTTGGTGATATTCCCACACCAAGCACAAGCCTTGAATCCACAAAGCTCACCCAAGACTTGACAAACCCAAGCCTTGATCACAATCCTTTTACAAAGATCAATGTGTACAAAGAAACCCTTTTGAAAGGAAATGAGTACAAATGAAGCTCTAGTACAATAGAGAGATGAGAGAATTGATGACTTGAAGTATGCTCACTCTCAATCAAAGAATTGCTCACAAAGATGCTCTCTTTAATGATGTAAAATCATGAAGATGAAGAGAGAAAAGTTTAATCTATGAGCCTTGATGTTTCTCTAATGAATGGAGGCTTAGAATGTGGTTTCCATGGTGTATGATGAAGCCCCAAAACATTTATATAGAGAGCAAATGAAATATAGCCGTTATAGGCAAAATATGGGCAAAACTGCCATTGCAGTCGACTGTATTCCCAATGCAGTCGACTGTATTCCCTCTAAAATAGCCGTTGGAGTTTTGTCCTTGAAAATAGCCGTTGGAGCTGAATTTTGACCAATGCAGTCGACTGTATTCCAATGCAGTCGACTGTATTACCCTACTGCCTATCAGCTGCCTCACGGAAACCCCTTTCCTATTTTGGGCATAACTTTCTCTAGAAAAATCGGATTGAGGTGCCGTTTTTTGCGTTGGAAAGCTAATGAAAAGTTTTATCAAGATATGAAAATATTAGCACCAAAATATTTTTGAGAAAATCTGAGTGAGCTCCAAAGTTCACTCATTTTCAAGAACCACACTTGTGTGAAAGGTTATGAACTCACATGCAATGCACAAGGTGTCCTAAGGTCTTTTTAGGTCATAGTCATCAATCCAAGCATCAAACCAAGACTAGTTACATAATAGTAAAGATCAATCATAATCATAGTAACTTAGCCTTTGCATTCTTTCTTGCTCTTTGACATAGGACTTGATGAAGCTTTCATAGTATGTCCACTATAACTTTAAGCTTCTTTGGCTTTAATCCATCTATCCAACTTCTCAAATGTGTCTTCATGAGTGTGCATGTATATGCCTACTAAGAATACACTCAAAGCACACATTAGAACATAATCAATGTGTAGTTATCATCAAAACAAGATGTAAGCCTAGGTTATCCAACCATAGGGCTAACATTATTCACAACGTATCTATTTCTTTACCCGAAAATGATGAAACTCGGAGCGATTTCACACACGGCCAACCTATCCCGAAACTCGTCACACTCCCTGAGACTCAGAAATATTCCAAAAATGTCCTTATTATTCATTAAACATTTTTATATCTTAATACAACGTATAAAATAAAATTTTTTGAATTTTTTTGAATTAAAAATAATTTTCTTAAATACACTAAAAACCAATAAATTACCATAATTGCTTCTAGCTGAAAATAAAGACTCATAATTTTTATACAAACCTTAATATATGTATAAAACTTATAGAAATAAAAATTAGGATTTAAAAGGCACTAAAACTATTTCTTTATTTTTCGTTTTGCTAAATTAATTGCGGTACAAAAAATGATAACAAATCAACTCCAAAAATGACCACATTTTTACTGAGTCTTTACTATACTGTAAATACATTACTATAATTTTTCCCAGAACATTTTCAGGGTTTAAAGGCTCCAAAAAGATTTTACAAATCTGAAATTACAAAAAATACGAAAAATACATGTGATTTCAGAAAATTATGAAAGTTGCTGTAGATTCTAATATGGCCTAACGTACTATACAGCTAAATTTTGTATGCTAATGATCCCTATACACTATCCATTGCGCGTATCAAACCTAACGTTACCCGTTCACACTTTACTCACACACACATGCACACAGTTAACAAAACACACACCTTCATTGCCTTCACTTCAGACACACCTTTGCACACAACTCAGTGGTCTCCCCCTTCTTGCTTTCCTCTCCCCCGGACATAACATAACCACACATTCGCACACACGTACCTCACAGGTGCTCACACACACATACACTTTAAACTTAAACCCTTTAGTTACTTACATCATCCTCACAACTCTCACATATCTACACACACATTCAACACTTCACAGCACTCACACCTACATAGTTTACACACGCAGCACACACCTACACACCTACACTTCCATACACACATACACACTGTATATATATATATATATATATATATATATATATATATATATATATATATATATATATATATATATATATATATATATATATATATATATATATATATATACCACTTCACAAGCCCACTGCTTCACTGCAGTGGGTCTCTTTCTTCTTCCATTTACACCTACACGCATTGTAGAGCACACAGTTAGTCACTCAGCTACCTCTTGGCACCGGTACCTTTCTCTTCTCTTTTCACAGACTCACACACACTCTCACAATTACCTTTCACCTTCTTGCAAACCATATGATTTCTATTCATACCCACTGCCTCACGGCAGTGGGTCTATCCTTTTCCCCTCTCTTTTTTTACTCCTTAAACTCATGCATGTATATATATAGATATACTACACCCATCAGTCTATACAACCAAACAACCAACATTTCCAAGACTCCCTCATTCAAACCTCTTACGCACCTATCAAATCACAAGCACACGCTCACATCAAGCATGCAATACCCACGTAAAACACCCAGCTCATTCACTGTATATTCAACATATGCACATATCTCACATATTCAGAATTAAACCCATTAATCACCCCTACACAACACCAATTCACAACACCAAAAAATACGCAGCAACCCACAAATTCAGAACCCAGTTGCACCCTCACGTCCCATGTCAAATGAAACAATGAAAACTATAAATCCGCATTCGCAAATGCACAGTTCATCCCAACCCAAAACGCAGCCCCCACGCACACCAAAGAAAACTGTTTACACGGCCGAAAATTAGCCCCTCCATTCACATATATATACACATAAAATTTTACGTTCATAACTACGATTGCGGCAACTCAAAACTCACCCGAAATCAAACCCCTTTTCGGCCTTTTTATACTAGACGATACCCAGTTATGTATCCACCGAAATACACATATAAATATACATATGAAGCCTAAAATTTTCAAATCAAGCTTACCGAAAAAGCTTCGCCGGAAAAATCCCGTCGATCTCTACCTTGTCCCGATCTCCTTCTCTATAACTCTTTCTCTCAAATATGGGTTTTACGGCTGGAAGGGTGCCTTTGACGGCTGCCCAAAGCTTGCAATATATTTATACCTAAAAAAACCGTAGTTATAAAAGTGAAAACTCTACCCTATCATTTATCGCTAAATCCTCTTACCCAAACTGACTATTGCGAAAATGGTCCAACAATATATCTTATGATCATTATGCATTAAGAAATTTAGCGACAAGTTATTATGATGTCTTGTTTGCCAAAATGTCACTAATAAGTAGACCGCTAAAAAATTGATTGTCACTATAAAGTATATCAATGCTTAAACTTAATTTGTCGCTAAAATACACATCGACGTTAGGTAATAAAATATATCGTTGCTAAATAATTATATCAACATTAAAAAGTTTAAATTTGTCGCTAAAAATACCAATTTAATTTACGAAGAGTATTTTAGGATTCGGGGTATTACATTCTCCCCACCTTAAAAGAAATTCATCCTCGAAATTTGGTGTTCTTTAGATAGCTACTCATAATAATGTCCGCTCTCAGACATTCATTGATACACCTCAAATGCTTTTATAACCTGAATTTAAATGGTTGGCAAAACAAATCCAAATACCCTTTCAAGATAATTTTTTTCCTTCAAAATATTTGCACTAAAAGCCTCAACATATAAGGTTGTTCGATATGTATTTGACATAATTTAATTTACTGGTAACTTTTGTCTAAAATATCATTACTCTTAAATCATAAGCTCCGACAGACTGTAAATGCTATTTCTATATTTTTCTCTATCTCAATTTATATCGTTAACTATTGCTAAATGATAGAGTTTCACCAATAAGCAATGGTCACTAATATTCAAGTAATTATAAATTCACCACAATTAAACCCAATTTGAGATCTAGGGCATTACATTTTCCTCCAGTTAAAAGAAATTCGGAGTCGAATTTCACAATACTTACAACGTCTAGGCACTGGGCTTTCAGCACTTAACTCCCATACAAACAACATAATAACGTAGCACTGCTAAACTCCGCACCAAAGTTCATATCCCATAATCATAAGTCAACTGGAAATATTTTCTTTCTACCATCATTAGTCAACTTCACTTTAAAAAAAATCCACGTGACATTACATATAGCAACCCAAAACACGAGTAAAGAAAATGTAAAATCGCAATTCAGTGACTTCAAATGTTTTACTACACTACAGGATCCTGATTATAACCTAGGTTTTCAAAACCTAATCAGTTAGATCATTACTTAAGCTCTAAGTATTGCAGGACCCAACCTTGTCACGTATACCCCTAGAGTAGAAGTCGTGACTGCTATCAGATTTATTAACACGATGTTACTACTAACCCACTATATTACTATTAACACCATGTATAGACAGAGTATCTAAATCCATTAAAGAAAAGTGTAACACTCCGATACTTTTTCGGAGTTATTTAAAGTTTTTAGCAGCAAATATATTTTTCTAACAACTTTTAGCAGCAAATTAAATGTTTAGTGATTAGCGTGACCAAAATTTTATGGGTAAACTTTTAGCGACAAAATTCTTACTTAATGTCGATATATTTTTTTAGCGCGAAACTTTAGTTAGCACCGATATATTTTTGTTTGGAACTTTAGAGACGAATTTTTCTTTCAGTTAGCGTTGATATTTTTATTTAGCAACTTCTAGTGACACTTAGTGGAGCGGGTTATCTAACAAACCCATTAATTTCTTTTGGTACACTAATCTTTCATAAATAATTACTTGGAGCTTTTGGCGATCAAAAAGAAGAAAAAGAAAATTCAGGTAACGTTTAAACTAACAAACGAAACTTGTGGGAGTTTTTTGTAGTTTGTCTTTTAGGGTTTTATATATAACCTTGCGTAGTCTATGGTAGCCGTCCTAGGCTTCCCTTTATCTCGGCAGACCCTCCTTGACAGAGAGGGAGAGGGAGGAAAAAGAAGGAGATGAAGAAGGATTCTCCGGCGAAATTTTTCGGTAAGGTTTCTAGCCTTTTCTCCTTAGTTTTTTTTTTCATTTATTATAGGACTTAAGGGGGCTGTGAAAGGGGGGAGATCAGTGTGTCTACTGTATGTTTTGTGGGCATTTTGCAATGAGAAATTGTGGATGCCACGGCTGCCATGAGGACAGCCATGGATACGTATATGTATGAGATTTGTGGGTGTGTTTTTGTGTCTTATGTAATACCGTGAGTGTATTAGTGTGGATTAGTGCATGTATGCATCAAGGGAGAGTAGCCGTGAGAGTTTTGAGGGTATGTACGCCGGCGCAACCATGATTTCGGCGAGTGGAGCGTTGTTAGAGCAGCCAAGGAGCTGCCGTGAAATGAATTCTCTGTGGTTTTTGTTGCTGCCGTGAAGTGGTTTTTTGCGTGTGGCTTGTGTGTGTTACGTGATGTATGTGTGTAAAACAGGGTGTACGTGATTCATGAGTTGTATACATGTTTCAGCAAGGTGTTAGAGTAAGCCTTTGTTTGGTGGGCTTAAAGAATAGGTCTTTGCCACATTGACGAAGGAGATGGAGATTTGGAGGGAATTGTTCATTTTAAAATAAGCAATCTGATGATGAGGAAGCACTAGGAAATGGAAGGAATCCCATGCACTGATATGTTTCACTACAAAGGCTATTCTTAAGAATTTCTTGGGCTCTTTTTTTTTTTTTTCAGTGAAAGAAAAGTCTTAAAGTAGTGTTATTTTTAAGTTGGTTCGTAGCTGTTTGGGGTTAAAATAGGAGCAGTAAATTGGGTGCCACATCCTTGTATCCGTCCCAAATCTGATAGAGTGTTGCAGACTCTTTTTTTTATCATTAAAAGAGAAGTGCTCAAAATTCTTCTCTTGTGGTGTACAATAGCTATAAGTTATACGGCAAAAATCGTTAGTGCTGTGAGGGAGTGTGTACTTGTGTGAGTGCAAGTGTGTGTTTTCGTGTGAGCATGTGTGTGCACAATGGAGAGTGTTTGGTGAAATCTGGGTTAGTGGGTGTGAAGGAGCAGAAGGTGTTCTCTGGATGTGCTGAGGTGCAAATGGCTGGGTGTTTGGGTGGTGAAATAAGTGAAGTGCAAGAGGCGAAGAAAATATGGCGTACTGCGTTTTGTGTGTGAATGTGTGTACTTGGTGTGGCCGTGGAGTGATGCAGTTTTTGAGAGAACTTGATATGCAAGAGGGAGGGAGAGAGAGAGAGAGAGAGAGAGAGAGAGAGAGCAGTATGTTATGGGTGTGCTAAAGTGTGAATTTCATGTGTGTTCGTATGTCTGTAAGGGCATGTGTGAGTATAGAGTATCTAGGGAGTGAGTTTAGTTCAGATGAAGGAAGAGGAGGTGAAAATAAAGCTGCGTGAACAGTAACTTCTGGGTTTGGACAGAGGTGTGAGGGAGAAGAAAGGAAATGGGTTTTGAGTACGCAAATAGTGGTTATCGGATTAGCCTGTTAAGTACGATGCATACATGAGATAGTGTACAGTGCTCATAACACCTTAACATTTTAAACTATAATACATTAGGCTATATTAGAATTTATGGCCAAAATTTATGATTTTCTGACATTGTGAGTATTTTTTAATATTTTCTATAAACTCACACTTATAAAAAAAAATCATTTGGAGCCTTTAAACCCTAAAAATGTTCTGGGAAACGTTAGGGTAATGTTTTTATGATATAGATAAGACTCAGTTTGAAATTGATAATTTTTGGAGTTCATTTCCTATGATTTCCACATCGCACTGGTTTTAGCAAAATGAAAATTTTAAAAATAGTTTTTAAGTCTTTTAATTTTTTATTTAAATTTATATAATTTTTATACATATTTTAAAACTGTTAAAAAATTATGGGACTTTATTTTTAGCTAGAAGCAATTATGGCTATTTATGGGTTTTTGTTGTATTTAAAGAATTATTTTAATTCAAAATTATTAAAAAATTCAAAAAATTCATACTTTGACTTTTTACAATGTTTTAAGCCATAAAATTATTTTATTGTAATCTATAATAAATTTGGAATACTATTACGCACTAAAGAGTGTACCGGGTTCTTGGTTAGGTTGGCCGCGTGCGAGGTGTGCTTTGAGTTGCGAGATTTCGGAGTTAGAAGTGAGCACATGGGGGGGGGGGGGGGGTAGTTGATAGTTGATATTAGGTTTATAGTATTGTAGCATGGATTATGTTCTAACATATGGATTGCCAATCTAGGTTTATTCAAAGATTAATTATTGATCGAGCTTTGGTAGCATTTCTTAGCTTGGACTGAGGTAAGGATTTCTTTCCGAACCCCATTTCATTATTCTGTTTCAAATGTTTGTAATAACAGTTTTACAAAATACATTGATTGTTGATTTCTATGTTTGAAATAAAAAGCGTTTGTTTTGAAAACTATCCATGAAAACCTAATTTGAGCCTGATAGCGATCGATTGGAATTCGTTACTCTCATCTGTTTACTAAATTCAATCATTGTAAAACGTTTTGAATTGTGTTTAAATTCCTTGAATATTATCAAATGCATTTATTGCTTCTCAATGTTGACATGAGTTAGTAACTTGGGAGCCATAAGAATGGTCTGTACTGTTGGCGTTATAAGGATGGTCTGTTGGATGGGTTTAACTAGTACCTAGATGGACTAGTCAGTGTACATATGCATATGTAAAGCAATCGAGCACTGCCGGGGTGGCTTTGCTTCTGTACTGCTCATGTTCAACGTTTCCTGTTTATGTTTATTGCATTTTAAGTGTTTTAAAAATGGTTATCGATTTAAGGGAACTGAGTTGATACTCATCCATGTGTTGTTTATATTGAAATGCTGTGGTTTTCTTGAAAACCCTTTTAAAATTATCGATTGATTGTATATAGAAAGATTGTTTGAACCACTCTGTTTCTCCGCTTCAAAATTTTCTATTGGTTTAAATGTCAAATTGTTCGTATCGTTTTCTTATTTTTAAATCTTTGTGCGACCTTACTGGGCTCTCAAAAGCTCACTCCCCTTTGACTTCCTTTCTGCAGGTGACAGCCAGCAGTAGCTTAACTAAATAGGGATTAGAGCCGAGCAAGCGAAAGCGAATGAATTAGATTTTGGTATTGATCATTAGAACCCTTGCGTGGGTGAATGATATTGTTTAAATTTGTAGGACCTAATTTGATATTTCGCCCACGATAGTTTACTAAGATTTAAAATTAATGGTTTAGTTGCTCTGACAATTGATGGACTATTTAGTTGCTCTAACATATTTGTATTATTTGAGTGAGTTGAGGTAATATTATTTTAGTGAATTGATCGAGCCAGTGTATAACGTTCTGGAAAATTCCGGGATGTTACAAAAAGTCTCTATAAAACCACAATATAAGAGAACTCGTTATCTTAATAATTCCCTTCAGGGCAAAAATTCAAATGCAGCAGTTGAAACAACTACACAGGCCCCAATCTAATCAATTTACCCACATCCGGGTAAAGTTTTCAAAAATAAAACTATAATGTTCAATTAATACTAAACCTCAAGTCAGTCCCCATGGTCTTCTGGAAACTCTCCCAAAACCTTGAGATCCTTATGACTTAGCTAGTATGAAAATCATTTAACTAAATTTCTCCTTTCAAATTCAATGCATTTACACACAAATCAAATTAATGTCTAATCCATTATGCTTCCGCCGTGCTGCTCTAATATTATACCAAAATATACTCTTCGCGCAGTCACCTAATAATAACAAGCATAACTTCAAGCTTATGGTTCACTAAGTTACTAAGCAATTATTACATATGACTTGTAGTACACAACATGATCTAACCTTGAGTTCTAACTCTCATTCTCGTCAGCCTAGTTACGAGTATATAGAATCATATAACCCGGTCCAGGTATATGGTAGAAAAAACAATCCAAATACAAGTTCTAAGCGACTTAAAAAGGATACGCGTTAAAGACCTCAAACTTAGGCTGACTGATATATTCTTAATACACTTTAATTCACCGATAAATAACGCCTCAAATATCAGTACTATTAAATCATAAGCCTTGCTACGATGTAAACATTGTCTCTACTATGTACCTTTTCTTCATTTATACCATTTAATCGTCGCTAATAATCCAAGTAAATTTATCTTAATTTGGAACCGGGGTGTTACATTCTTTCTTTGGTAAAGAAATCCATCCTCGAATTTCACAACGTTGACGATGTCTAAGCATTGCGCTTCCGCTGCGTAACTCTGATAACCACCAATATAATATCAGTGAAATGCCTAAATTTCGCAATGATGTTTATGTCCCACGAATACCAAAACGTTACAGTTCTCGTTCAAATCATATCACTATGCTCAAATATATGGGACCATCATTTATGCGTTAACGTTCATAGAAACTCATGGTACAATGACTATGAAGTTTGAGAGTCAGTTCTCTTATAAGTCTTTAATCAATACTTAACGGAATTCAAGCCTAGTCTTTGACTTTGCATTATTATAGTATCAAGATTTCCTAGGTACAACACTTACCACTTTTTTTTCATTATTTCAGAATAAACTCACGCACGAAAACTGATTTTATCATTAACACCTTGCTAGAAGGGCTAAATTTTTAAGTTTACACGGCCTATGATTGATACTTAAGGTCTTCATTTTCCATCCTGGAGGTTGCTCAAAGATCTTCATGTCCTATGAATATTGACCGGTCACTGCGCAAACATAATTCCTACAACACCAAACTTTTATCATCATCTGATTTTTAGGAAGAATTTAGTCACTGAACTTCTTTAATCCAAAACCTCAAGGTAAGCTGATACCTTAATCGACCCCTACTCAAGCCTATAAAAAATTTGCCTTAACCATTTTCTATAAGCTTTTACACATTACACCACAGACTGAAACTGCAACCACTATGCTTTTGTTGTGCACTCTGATCTCGAACCCAAACCCTTCTTTTTTTTTTAAACTAGGACCGAATCCATCACATAGCAGGTACACCTTAAAAGACCCCAAAAATCTGATTCTACCCACACGTATCACACATCCATTAGCAATCGCAACCCCTACTCATAGCCTATATTTAGTGGAGCTACTCAGAGATACCAAAAGCTTATAACCTTATCCTTCAATCATTTTCTTTGTTGAATTCATGAAATCGAGAATTCTTAGGTAAGTAACCCGTCTACTTTTGCGTACTCAGCGCAAATCTCAATCCAATGCTAAAACCTCAAATAAGTCTTCAAAACCTAAGACAAGTCTTCAAAGTCCAATCTCAGATCACAGATTATCTTAGGCTTTAGAGTCTACAGAATCTCAAACTTAAGCTCTGATACCAAGTGTAACATCCCTAAATTTTTCAGAACGTTAGCCACTCAATCGATCAAAACTTACTTATTCAATCCATTCAATACTTCTAAGAATAACCCAATAACCTCCAGGTCAGAGCTCTACAGTAAATTAAATTCTTGATTAATCATTCCCAAACACAGACAATAATTCAAAGTACTTAATTTATTAAGTTACACTCTAATTCCCTCGCAGGGGCTTGAATAACAATTAATGAAAATAGTAAGCTATTCCACAATCAAGCTCATTGGCTCTGAACTCTTATTGACGATCTCTTCCTACAGAACGGAACATAAAAAGGGAGTGAGCTTTCGAGAGGTCAGTAAGGTCGCTCAAAAATCCAAAAAAAAAAAAGAATACAAACGATTATCAGATTCACTTCAAAACGATAAGGGAAGAGATTCAACTCTATCCCTAAAACATATATAGAGACAAACAATTTCAATCACACTGAAACGATCCAGATGATATTGAACATGAGTGATATGCAAAGTCACACAGGCAGTGCAGGGTAATCACTTAGCAAAGCCACAAATGCGATGCTCAATAACACTGTAGTTACATATGCATATGAACACTAGCTAGACCCTCAAGGTACTAGCATATCCCGACAATAACAGACCATCCTTATATCACCCCCGATACAGACCATCCTTATAACTCCTCAATACACTAACTCATGTCAATATTTAGAGTGCAATAATCGATGATGCAATGATTATTTTGATGCATAATGAGAAATAAATACACAGCATCGAAAAGGAATTTCAATACACATATAAGGCTCAAAGAAGGGTATTAATGGCAATAAATGAAATTTCATAATAATTATAGCTGAGTCCAAAGAAATAACAATAGCAAATCAGAATAACATGCGAATCAAATAGAGGAGTTAGGTTCGGATGAAAATCCCTTACCTCGATCCAAATGAGCAGAAGCTAAAACGCTCTCTATCAATCTTCGGAATTAACCTTGGTTGACAAAGTCATTTATCAGAACACTATCCACTCAGCTATATAATAAACCTAATATAACTATCCACAACGTATCCATTTCTTTACCCAGAAATGATGAAACTCGGAGCAGTTTCACACACGGCCAACATACCCCGAAACTCGTCACACTCCTCGAGACTCAGAAATATTCTAAAAATGTCCTTATCATTCATTAAACATTTTTTATACCTTAATACAACATATAAAATAAAAGTTTAATTTTTGAATATTTTTTACTACTTTTGAATTAAAAATAATTTCCTTAAATACACTAAAAACCAATAAATTACCGTAATTGCATCTAGCAGAAAATAAAGACTCATAATTTTTATACAAACCTTAATATACGTATAAAACTTATAGAAATAAAAATCAGGATTTAAAAGGCACTAAAACTATTTCTTTATTTTTTGTTTTGCTCAATTCAATGCGATACGGAAAATGATAACAAATCAACTCAAAAAATGTCCAGACTTTTACTGAGTCTTTATTATACTGTAAATACATTACTATAGTTTTTTCGAGAACATTTTCAGGGTTTAATGGCTCCAAAAAGATTTTACAAATCTGAAATTTCAGAAAATACTAAAAATAATGTGATTTCAGAAAATTATGAAATTTTGCCGTAAATTTTAATATGGCCTAGTGTACTATACTGTTAAATTTTGTTTGCTAATAATCCCTATACGCTATTCATTGCGCGTATCAAACATAACGTTACCCGTGCACACTTTACTCACACACACATGCACACAGTTGAACAAAACAGACGCTTTCATTTCCTTCACTTCAGGCACACCTTTGCATACACGTTAGTGGTCTCCCCCTTCTTGCTATCATCTCCCCCGCATATAACATAACCACACATTCGCATACACGTACCTCACAGGTGCTCACACACACCTACACTTTAAACTTAGGGCTAATTACACCTATGTCCCTGAGGTTTGGGGGTAATTACACTCGAGGACACAAAGTTTCAAAATGTAACATTTCGTGACCAAACATGTTTCAAATGTATCAGCCGTGTCCATCCGTTAGGGTTCCATCCAAAAAGTGTATTTTTTGCTGATGTCATCAATACATATTTTTAAAATGACGATACTACCCCTTTTTAAATTAAGAATTCAAGCCTTAATTAAAGATTAGGGTTTTAAAACCCAAAATTAGGGTTTTGTTGAAACCCTAATTTGCAAATTCCCAAAACCCTAATTTCCAAATTAGGTCCAATCCCTCACCCCCGGCAGCCCCTTCCCTCCCCCCCGACAGTCCCCTTCCCCGCCAGTAGCCCCTTCCCTCCCTGCCGGCAGCCCCTTCCCTCCCCGCCGGCAGTCCCCTTCCCTCACCCCGACAGCCTCTTCCCTCCCCGCCGACAGCCCCTTCCCTCACCCCGGCAGCCTCTTCCCTCCCCGCTGGCAGTCCCCCTTCCCCGCCGACAGCCCCTTCCCTAACCCCGACAACCTCTTCACTCCCCGCCGGTAGTCCCCTTCCCCGCCGACAGCCCCTTCCCTCACCCCGGCAACCTCTTCCCTCCCCGCTGGCAGTCCCCTTCCCCGCCGACAGCCCCTTCCCTCACCTTGGCAGCCCCCTTCTCCTCCGGCAGTCCCTTCTGTTATTCGCCGAACAAAGCAGATCCACCACCGGCGACGTCGCCATCGCTCTTCCCCTCCATTTCTTCTCTTCTCCCCCGCAGCAGGGGTGTGGCGATTGGGGGCTGTCCTTGACCCCGTTCCGTTCATGCAGAAGTGACAGAAATGGGGTTGGGGGGGTGGGGGCGCGGTGGGGGGGGGTGTGTGGGTGCTGGGTGTGGGGAGAGGAAGAATAATCAGTAAATTAAGTGGGTAATTTATTTTAAAGTCAGGGGTAATAAAGTCATTTTGTTAAAACCGTTAGAAATTTTAGGGTTCCGTTTGTCAATGGACAAGTGTTACATTTTGAAACTTTGTGTCCTCGAGTGTAATTACCCCCAAACCTCAGGGACATAGGTGTAATTAGCCCTTAAACTTAAACCCTTTAGTTACGTACCGCATCCTCACAGCTCTCACAAATCTACACACACATTCAACACTTCACAGCACTCATACCTGCATAGTTTACACACGCAACACACACCTGCACACCTACACACATACACACTGTTATATTTATATATATATATATATATATATATATATATATATATATATATATATATATATATATATATACACACACACCACTTCACACGCCCACTGCTTCACTGCAGTGGGTCTCCTTCTTCCATTTACACATACACGCACTGTAGAGCACACAGTTAGTCACCCAGCTACCTCTTGGCTCCACTACCTTTCTCTTCTCTTTTCACAGACTCGCACGCACGCGCGCACACACACACACACACTCTCACAATTGTTTTTCACCTTCTTGCAAACCATATGATTTCTATTTATACTCATGTCCTCACGGCAGTGGGTCTATCCTTCTCCCCTCTCTTTCTTTACTCCTTAAACTCATGCATGAATATATACAGATACACTACACCCATCAGTCTATACACCCAAAAAACCAACATTTCCAACACTCCCTCATTCAAACCTCTTACGCACCTATCAAATCACAAGCACACACTCACATCAAGCATGCGATACCCACGTAAAACACCCAGCTCACTCACTGTATATTCAACATCTGCACATATCTCACATATTCAGAATTAAACCCACTAATCACACCTACACAACACCAAAAAAATACGCAACAACCCACAAATTCAGAACCCAGTTGCACCCTCACGTCCCACGTCAAATGAAACAATGAAAACTGTAAATCCCTATTCGCAAATGCACAGTTCATCCCAACCCAAAACACAGCCCCCACGTACACCAAAGCAAACTTTTTAAACGGCCAAAAATCAGCCCCTCCATTCACATATATATACACAAAATTTTACGTTCATAACTACGGTTACGGCAACTCGAAACTCACCCGAAATCAAACCCCTTTTCATCCCTTTTATACTAGACAATATCCAGTTATATATCTACCGAAATACACATATGAAGCATAAAATTTTCAAATCAAGCTTACTGAAAGCTTCGCCGGAAAAATCCCGTCGATCTCTACCTTGTCCCGATCTCCTTCTACCTAACTCTTTCTCTCAAATATGGGTTTTGCGGCTGGAAGGGTGCCTTTGACGGCTGCCAGAGATTGCAATATATTTATACCTAAAAAAAACCCTAGTTATAAAAATGAAAACTCTACCCTATCATTTGTCGCTAAATCCTCTTACTAAAACTGACTATTGCGAAAATGGTCCAACAATATATCTTATGATCATTATGCATTAAGAAATTTAGCGACAAGTTATTATGATGTCTCGTTTGCCAAAATGTCGCTAATAAGTAGACCCCTAAAAATTTGATTGTCACTATAAAGTATACCAATGCTTAAACTTAATTTGTCGCTAAAATACACATCGACGTTAGGTAATAAAATATATCATCGCCCAATAATTATATCAACGTTAAAAAAATTTAAATTTGACAATAAAAATACCAATTTAATTTACAATGAGTATTTTAGGGTTCGGGGTATTACATGTCCCTCCAACCGGCTTGTACTCTTCTCCCCTCCCTAACTGGCTGTATCCTGTTCCTGACTTGTACATTTTATTTTTTATTATAATAAATATTTTTTAAAGTTGATTATATATAATTGGGGATTGTGCGTTGTTGTTAAGGATTGGGTTTTTTTATTACAGATTTGGGCATTAGAAAAATAATAAAAAAATATTTTTAAAAAATTGACTTTTAGCGACGGATTAATTCCATCGCTAAAAGTGTACTTAATTCTAAATATTTAGCTACAGAATATTCCGTCGTTAAAAATCTTATTTAGCGACGGGATATTCCGTCGCTAAAAATTATATTCCGTAGCTAAAATATTTACCGATTAAATTAATTTCACAAAAAAGAAAATAAATTAAAATACGTAAAATAGAATTAGCGACGAAAATTCCGTCTCTATTTTATAAAAAATTTCATCATAGAAAGTTCAATAATATATGACAGATTTTAAAATTTCGTCGCAAAACTTTTAGCTACGGACTTTTATACGAGGGGCTTTTAGCGACGGTAGTTCAGTCGCTAAAACTTTTAGCGACGGATTTAAGGCTTTTAGCGACGGATTTTCCCGTCGCTAAAAACCTTATTCCTTGTAGTGCTGTTAGTTGCTCTTCTATATGAAATGCATGTGAGAAGAAAACTTACAGGCCTCATGTATATATGCCAGCCCTTTCCCAGAGCCTATAGCAATTCGCTTCGTACAATATATTTATTTGATATGCATCCGAAAACACGAATATAAGCCTCCATACATACACAAGCATGTCAATGTATTTCCATGAAATTGTTTTTTGGATACCATGACTTTTTTTAGGTTGCGGTTTGCAGTATGGCTGTGAGCTAGTGTGTGGTTACAATGGGTTCGTGGGTGTGTTTTGTGGGTGGAAAGGAAGTGTGTGTGACAGGTTTTTGTGTGTGTGAGGAGTAGGGTGGTCTATGGGTGAGCATGTGTGTGGGCCTGTGTGTTTGAGTGAGTTCAACAGAGAGGGAAGAAGCTGCATGGCAGCCTATGAGAGAGATGAAATGTGTTTGATGTGTGGGTACAAATGAGTGACAAAATTATGAATGTGGGTTGTGCGTAGATGTGTGAGAGTGTGTGAGGAATGGGAGAGAGCCGTGGGTGAGAATTGTGTTCTGGTGGTGGGCGGAGAAGAAGAGAAGAAGAAGATAAAATGGGTTTATGTAGTGGAGCGGTACACTGTGCTTGCACAGTTGTATCATGTGGCTGTTGGGTATCATTCCATTGTTAAAAAATATTGAAACTTTACAGGACAATTTTTAGGATAATATTAGAATTATTGTTAAAATGTCATTTTTTTATATTGTTAATATTTTTAATATTTTCCGCAATATCAGTTTTTCTAAAATTTGTTTGGAGTCTTTAAAATCATAATTAATCTTTAGGAAAATTTTAGTGATGTTTTTATAATATAAAAAAGACTCAGTTTTAGTTTCATAATTTTTGGAATTGATTTAGTATGATTATCTGTATCACGTTGGAGTTAGTTAAACGAATGATTTTAAAATGATTTTGATGCTTTTTAATTTTTGATTTTAATTTATGTATTATCCTTATATATTGTAAAGATATTGTAAAATTTATGGGACTTAGATTTGAGCTAAAAATATTAATAGCTATTTTTGGGCTTTTCTGATATTTAAAGAAATTATTTTAATTAACAAATATTAAAAAATTTTGAAAATTCATATTTTTACTTTTTATAATGTTTTAAGCAATAAAAAAATATTTTATTATAATTTATTATGAATTTGGGGTGTCATTATGCATTTTGGAGAGTGTGGGGTTCTCAGTTAGGTTAGCTGTACGTAATACTCGTTTCGATTTAGTTTGAGTTGAGAGTGTCGGTGAGTAACATTGAAAAAATTAGTTTTGGGATCATGGTTTATGAGGTTAGATTTTATTCTGATAAGTAGTTTGTCAATATAGTTAAAATCAAAGGATTTGAACGAGGCTTTCCAACGAGCGCATAACTTCGATCGAGGTAAGGAATTTCTTTCTGAAACCCAATTTCATTTATTTATCTTGTAAATATTTTTTCCTGAATTGTTATTGAATTTTCTTTGTACTCTCTTATAATTGTTATATGCATCGTTTGCCTTTAAGTGGTATTGGAAGGATTAGAGGATGAGAATCGATCGATTGATTGGCTAACGCTCCGAAAATTCCAGGGTGTTAAAGTATGGCCATGAGAAGAGGGGACTGCCGTAAGGCAGTATACCCATGTTTTCTTATGTGAAAGTTGTGCGTGTATAAGGAAGAAAGCAGAGACTGCCTAGGCAGTGTGTGTGGTGTGTTGTGTGTTTGTGTGTGTAAGGGATAGAGTGAGTGAGCCGTAAACATAAAAGGGGGGGGGGGGATGTGTGTGGAGTGTGAAGTGTAAGTGTGTTTAGAATATATCTGTATGAGTGGATGGATTGAAATGGTTTGTACATGGTGTGTGTGAGTGTGTTGAACAAAAAAAAAAAAGAAAAGAATAGGAGAGAAGACCCACTGTTGAGAGGCGTGTGTATGTGATAGTTGGTGTAGGTGTACTGTTTTATGTGTATGTATGTGTATAGTTAGTGTGTACATGTGTCACGACCTAAACCCACAGGTAGATCCATTAGCTAGATCTGTGACCGGCCGCAAGCCCATTCGAACATCCACTCAGGGCTCTGCCAGGCCTTACTACAATCTATGCATTTAACTAACATCTTAACAAAACTTCTAATATCATACTTATAGATCTCTCAAATGTGTCTCTATTGATTTCATCCATAAATGACCAACACAAATCATAGAAAATCTCATAGATACCTAAGCTCCGAATAATTCTCAAAACATAACACAATCGTACTACGATTATATTCAACTATTAACAATTTTCAAAAGGGCATAAATTAAATCCCTAACGACCATCTCCTGCGATTCCATCCTTGTTACCCTCATAGTTCTCGGGTTCATCTAAGTGGTCACCTGAAAATATTATTTAAAAAAAATATTGAGTTTGGGGCCCAGTAAGTGCACAAACCATATCCCTAATATAGATTTTGGGATTCATAAAAACATGCCATGGTTTTTTTTAAACTGGTAACAAATTCGCAGAGAATACTCTACGCATATATACTTTATAAAGGCCAATCACGCTTCAAGAGAGCTCTTCCAAAACATATGCATAACAACAATGATTAAACTTAGAGTGATATTCTAGCTCTTATCACGATGTGTGCGGTCAGCGTATGGTTCCACTGATTATGACCCAGAATCCTTCCTCCACCCAGGATAAAATAATATTGTGGACGCAAGGGCAAACCACGATGCAACAATACCATACGTCACGGTCCCATCAACCAGGACCTAGAATCTACTTTTCCCCGTGGATATTGGCACAACAACCAAAGTTTATCCTCTCAACAATACGTTTTTGCATAGAGTTCTAAAAAACAACACAATACATAACATGGCAATTTTTTATTTCATTTTTCTCATCCAACTAATTTTGCAACAATAAAAGTATAAAAAATACTTAAAACTTTCATTGAGTAAGACTACGTATACACACATATAGTGTAAAATAGGTTGTACGGAGGAACATGGCTGGAGTACTTACCTGGATAGCTAAGCGGTTTTGGTTCTTAAGTCTTTCCTAGCTCTTGGGATAGAACCTAAACAATAAATCATTGAATGCTATTTATTGCCGTTCAATTATGCCTAGGTGCTAAATTTTCCCAAGCAAGTGAAATTACCAAAATATCCCTAGACTTGTGTAAAATTACCAATTTACGCCCGATGCCTAACGTACCATTGCACACCCAGAATTAATCCAAAACATCTTTTTAAATGACCAATGGGTTTTTTCGGATAAAAATGACCTTTCTGAGAATTTTTCGCTCGAAATCCTAAATCACTCCTTAAATTGAGGGTAAAGGTTTATATTCCAAAAATATATCAAATGGCAGCAGAATGTCACAAAATTTCAAAAACTCAAGCGTCCCAGTAAGTTCAGCTCACTATAAAATTTCCCGTTAAAAATGAGCTTGTTTACTATACCAAATAATTCAAAAATATGTTTTCAAAATAAAATCATTTCAGGCCTTTCCATACTCAGAAACATCCCAGAAAATTGCACGTCGAAAATTTTGCAAATTTACACTTTGTCTAATTCAATCTCTAAATAGCCCTAAAATTTCGAAACAGTGACAGTTCACCAAACCTCTACCATTCATCATCTTCCTCACCAAATTTGCCCTAACCCTAATTTTATTCTCTCTCTATACTCCAATCACACCACCCCACCATGGCAGCCCCTTCCACCTCCCTTTTTCCACTTTTATACCCACCTAAACACCACCTAAACCAACCCACAACACAGCTCCATGGCTGCCACCATGGCATCCACTTTCCTCTTCCCTTTTTCTACTTCTACACCCACCTACACACACCCATGATACATCACCATGGCTGCCCACCATGGCAGCCACCCTCCCCTTCCCTTTTTCCACTTCTACACCCACCTAAGCACCATATAAACACATCCACGACACAATACCATGGCTACCCACCATGGCAGCCACCTTCTCCTTCCCCTCCCCCTCCACTTTTCACCTTCCTAAGCACCACCTAAACACATCCACGACACAACTGTAAAAAATAGTATCAGGGCTGCCCACTATGGCAGCCCCTGCCTTTATTCTTCAGCCCTCGAATCTCACCCTCCATCATGCAATCACAAGCCAACATTACGGCTGCCATGGAAGCCCTTTATTTCCTCCATCACGGCACAAACAAAAGCATCCATCCTCCCACATTGCTGCCACCACATGGCAGCCATCACACGTGTTTAATCCTCATCAAATACACACTAAAACTACAAATTTACACACCCAAAAACTTATCCAAAACACTAATATCATGGTTAACATTAAAGAGAAGGCCTAGCAATTTCTTTTTACCTTGAATTTCTCTTTCCCTAGCTTGATTTTCTCCTCATTTCTCTCTCTTTTTCCACGTGAAATAAGGCTGGGAGATTTCTTGTGACGGCTGCCCTCTCAAGGTTCTTTTCATATAAGGTTGCCTAGGTTGGAAATTTCTAAAGACCCCTCTTCCCCTTGCACTTAGCTATATTCATGTCTCACCCACATTCCTTTAAAAGCCTACAAGTTTCGAGGGTTACATTCTCCTCACCTTTAAAGGAATTTGGTCCTTCAATTTCTTATGTACCTTGGGATTGAAACCGGTAAGGATATTTTCTTTTGACTTCGTCTTCGTGCTCCCACATGGCCTCCTCAACAGCAGGATTCCTCCACAGGTCCTTTACCAAAGGAATCTTCTTAGTTAACAACGTCTGCTCCTTATGATCTAGGATCCGAACCGGGTGCTCAATGTAGGTGAAGTCTTCTCTAATCCATAAGGGCTCAGGTTATAATACATACGTAGGGTTTGGAATGTACTTCCTCAGCATAGACACGTGAAATACATTATAGACACAGCTAACTCTGGTAGCAAAGCTACTCGGTAGGCGAGAGAATCAATTCTATCCAGTGTCTCAAAGGGTCCCACATACCTAGGGCTCTATTTATCCTTCTTTTCAAATCGTAGTACTCCTTTCATCGGTGACACCTTTAAAAATACTCGGTCGCCCACTTAGAATTCCAACTCCTATCTACGTATGTCCGCATAACTCTTCTGTCTGCTTTGAGCACACTGTAATTTCTCTTTACTTACTCTGGCCTTCTCCTATATCAATTGCACTAACTTTGATTCCAACAGTTTCCTTTCCCCTACCTCATCCCAACACAGTGGCGATCTGCACTTCCTACCATATAAGGCTTTGAAAGGAGCTATCTTAATGCTACTCTGGTAACTGTTGTTGTAAGAAGACTCTATCAGTGGCAGATGATCATCCCAGCTACCTTTGAAATCTAGCACAAACCTGTAATAGATCTTCTATTGTCTGGATAGTCCTTTCTGACTAACCGTCTGTTTGAGGATGAAAAGCTGTGCTAAACCGTAGTCGAGTATTGAATGCATGTTGTAAACTTTCCCAGAATTTGGACAAAAAATAAGGGTCCCTAACCGAAACAATTGAGACTGGAATGCCATGCAGGTGTACTATTTCCTCCACGTAGGTGGTAGCCAACTTGTCCATCGAATAGGTTATCCGGACAGGCAAGAAGTGCGCACACTTCGTCAGTCGGTCCACTATCACCCAAATGGCATCATGTCCAAAACGAGTCTTAGGTAGTCCAAAAGAAAATCCATAGTTATGTGTTCTCACTTCCATTCCGGTATCGGTAAGGGCTGTAATGACCCTGAGGGTCTCTGATGCTATGCTTTTACCTGCTGGCATACTAGACATTTGGACACAAACTCTGCAACCTTCTTCTTCATGTTACTCCACCAAAAAGTCTCCCAAAGATCCCTATACGCTTAATTTAAAATTTAACACTTAGTCGATCAACGAAATTTGCAAGGAAGCATATCACAAATCCCAAATTTTCACTTAGTCAAGATCCTTTCCTTTCCTATCCTACCCCGACTCATTCGCCTTGATATGAGTCTATATAATCATATAACCTATGTTCTTATATGATTTTTGTCACAACCCAAACTCACAGGTGGATCCATGAGCAAGATCTGTGATTGGCTGCAGGCCCATTCGAACATCAACTCAGGCCTTTGCCAGGCCTTACTACAATCTATGTATAATCTAGAGTCATGCATTTAACTAACATCTCAACAAGACTTATAAAATCATACCTATAGATCTCTCAAATATGTCTCCGTTGATTTCCTCCATAAATGACCAACACAAATCAAAGAAAATCTCATGGATACCTAAGCTTTGAACAATTCACAAAACATAACACAATGGTCTTACAATTATATTCGATTGTTACCAATTTTTCAAAAGGGCATAAATTAAATCCTTAATGACCATCTCCTGCTACTCCATCTTTGTTACCTATTTATTAAATAAATTAGCTCGGGGCCCAGTAAGTCCACATATCATATCCCTAAAATAGATTTTGGGATTCATAAAAATATGCCATGGTTTTTTTTGTTTTAAATCTGGTAACAAATTCGCAAAGAGTACTTTACGCATTTATACTTTATAAAGGCCAATCATGCTTCAGGAGAACTCTTCCAAAACAACTGCATAACAACAGTGATTGAACTCGGAGTGATATTCTAACTCTTTGTAATGCCCCAAAAATCCGGAGCTCCGTCGCTCTGAACTCCCGGAACGTTAACCTGTGACATCACGTCTAACCTGTTAAAACCTGTTCACTAGTGCTTACTCTAAATCATCTAATTCAACATCAACTCAGATTTCTCAAATACTATATTACAAACTACTTAGCTTACACTATTACACTTAGGTTCTTTACAACTCAAGTCCCTATGAACGAATTAATAGTACCAACCCATGCAGGGATCTTACTACACAGTAGTGGTGGGCTCGCCAAAATCTCACACAACTCTAACCCATTCCCGGACATGCTACAGTTGATCATCACCTACAGAAGGGAGTCAAAGAAGGGTGAGCTTTTGAGAGCTCAGTAAGGTCGTACAACGACTACCAAAAGAATTACAAAACGAATCCAAAGAATCCAACCGACGATGATTTCCAAAATACTTCAAAACTATCAGAAAAATTCAATGATTTTCAAAATGATCAAAATTCATTATAAATAGATAACAAAATAAACAATAACAATCATGACGGGTTCCAAAATGATCAATAAAAGATCATCTTCAAAGCCATCATTCCAAAATACAATGATGGTTTTCCAAAGGATTTCAAAACGCACACAGATCATTTGAGACAATCCTTTCCGGTTGATTCCGTTACAGTCGTTGATCCTAGGTGGTTGCAATGCCATTCCAGCAAAGCCAGTATGGTGTACACATGCATGATGTACCAGTATATAATTACTAGTTCCACTTGGTACTAGCCTGTATTCCACGCAAGATTCAAACCGGCCTTATAACGCCTCCCCACTGTACAGTTTTTCAGGTCAACAAAAAATACACAATATCAATGAGCATTAACATAAGCTCGAATCACCAAAATCAATTTGGATTTCAATAACAATAAAGATACTGAAATAAGTCATCACTCGATATTTCAGAATAACCATAACAAATAACAAGAACGATTACAAATAGTTATCGTTAGGCACAACAATTCAGAAGAACGGAAACATATAATTATTGAATTTGCTCAGCATGCAATAACAGGCGAGCATCAACAAGATTCTCAAATAATCGATTCAGCTTCAATATTGAGGTTTTTGGGCAATAACATGCTGATATCAATATATAATTCAGCGTTCAACATTAGTCATAAGTAAATCAAAGAGTACTTACAAGTGCGTGTTATCAAAATAAGGATTCAGACGAAAGTCGTTACTCATGATTCAGATAGAAACCATTACCTGGATCCGCCGCTAGTTTATCCTAACTAGAAAGTCTTTAGCTTTACCCTAAACAGAACAATCAGCTGATTAGAATACGGTCTTCATTATGATATTATAAATAAATACGGACTCACGTATACTTCCAAAATGAACCCCCTTCACTCGGTATGTAAAATTACCAAAATGTCTCACTCGGACTTAAATCACCAAAATGGCCTTCCAGTAAGTAAAATCACTAAAATAACTTTATCGTATGAGAATTTGACCAAAAATACCTTCCTTAGGTCAAATCACAAAAATACTCCCCTCGGAGTGACAAATTACCAAAATACCACCTCTCACACTTGAATCACAAAAACAGCCTTCTCACATATAAAATCACTCAAACAATCCCACTGTATGTGAACTTATCTCAAAATACCCTTTTTAGGTAAAAATACTAAAATACCCCTGGGGGTTTCCAATACCGAAAAAATTTTCAAAACATCTTAAAACACTATTTTTAGAAATCCTAAAGTCATTTTTGGGTAAAGAGTATTTTAAGAAATTTTCTCCTGAAAATTTCAAACTGGTGCCTGGATCGAGCGCTTAGAAGCCGGTTCGGCTAAAAAATAGCTATTGATTTCAAAATGACACGAAATTTTATGTAATGAAACATGTCAGTAACATTTTCCTAAAACTTTCAAATTAAAATAACTTCATTTGTTATGTCAAATAATTCAAAAATTTTCTTTAATCAGGCCCCTGATTTAGCGTCTTTTACGGTCACCAAAAATTTTCAAAATACTCCAGAGCGTACGCCTCTTAAAAATATTAGGGGTTACTGTTTTGTACTTCATCAAATTTTGAACTTAACTATTTATAAAAATTCAGACGAAAACCTATTTATTTAATTCCCTTTTTAGCGACAAAACAATTACTATTTAGATTATGGCACACACTAACTCACCTTTAACACACACAGTCATCCCCTACCTCCCACTGCCGAACCCTACCTCCCACTGCCGAAGAACATGAACACTCACTTCTTACACATATCGATTCACCATTAAAAGACACATAAACACTTAAAACACCCTTCTACCCTCACAACTCACACACTAACACACCTATACACCATCTATACACACAAAGCATCACACACACACACACACACACAGGCACACACTGTCACACCCACACCCAAACCCACTGTTTCACACTAGAACACACGGATAGACCCTCGGACACACTAAGAACACTTATAACCCCAACCAATTTCCATCCTACACACACTAATACCCCACACATACACGGTTTGCACACACAAGAACACCCACCCCACATACCTGTACCTCTGTGCACACATACAATTCACATACGCCCACACACAATCCACCTAAGGCCTTAAAATACAACCTCAGATCGCAAACCCTTACCCTGAAACCCTTTCCCACACAACACCTATACATAATCACCCACTATACCCAGAAATTCACACAATCTTTTGAAGAACACACACACACACACACACACTGTAAAACACTGTGCACAACCCATAAACACACACTCTTACACTGAATATAACACATCACAATGGGTAAAATATTTCCCTTCCAGAAATCATTCCCAACCTCACTGTCTGATTTTTTACTTGATTTCTTGCCCGAGCCCCCCTCTTCTCTTCTGTTTTCTGCCTTCTTCTCTATTCTGTTCTTTCTATTTTTGGTTACTGATCTTTTTTTTCTTCTTCTTTTCTATTCCTCTTACCCGAATTTGATTTCTCCTCTCTTTTTGTCCAATTTAATTTCCTAAAGATTCCAGCCATTAGTTTATTGCTAAATGGATCAGCCATCACTCAAACTAGCAAGATGTGGCACTCCCAGAACAATTTTCCCTAAACATTTGACACCTTATGCATATTTTCAAAAATTACAATTTAGCCCCCAAAGTTTTCATATTTGCAAAATAAACCCAAACTTTGTGTAATTATATTTAAGTCCCCAAATATATCCTAATCTCTCTTAATTTTATTAGATGCCACTAAAACATGTACTACCACCCATTTTACTATTTTTCATCATTAAAATATAAATTATAATTAGGCCCCCAAAGTTTTTCAAAATTACAAAATGACCCCAAAAGTTTTGAAAATTTATTTTTCCCCCGAAATTCTTTTAAGCTTCCATACCCTACTAATACCCGAACATTGCTCAAAATTATTGCCCCTTTATTTTTCAGAGCTCAGATAGTTATTTTAACCCGCTCTCAAATTTTGGATATTACACTCTTATCACGATGTGTGTGGTCAGCGTATGGCTCCACTGACTAGGACCCAGAATCCCTCCTCCACTAGGGATAAAACAATTATCACGACCCGAACCCACGAATGGGCCCGTGAGCTAGGTACGTGACCGGCCGCAGACCCAATGGCCTCCAACCAAGGGCTCTGCCAGGCCTTACTCGCTAAAATCCAATATATGCTGCAGCGAAAATTAAAACTTTTACAAACTTTAATTACATTTTCATATTTCTATTTGAATACAATACTTATGCTAAAACTCGTTATAACTTTGATTTATCAATAGCTAAAACTAAACAACCTAAATATTCAGCGGCTTATTCCATACAGTGTCTGAAGTTCCGCACCAAATTGTCTCTTCCTATGCTCCTCACCATCATCTTACTTTCAACCTGAAATGATAAGTAAGGGATGAGCTTCCACGTGCTCAGTAAGTAACCAATGATTCAACTAGGTGGACCATAGCATGCATAAAATAACTCACTTTATATTATAGTCACATTAAAAAGTCTAAAATCATGAAGTTGGTAATCATCTGGCAAAACGAATTAGAGCACATGAAACTAAAAACTGAAGTTTAAAATCATTAGCACAAAACTCACAACAACCAGTTCAATCCCAACATTAGCTCAAACGATGTGCTTCGGTCAGCGTACAGGCCCCACTGGCTAGGGCCCGAAATCCCTCCTCCATCCGGGATAAAATTCTGTGGACGCATGAGCGAACCACGAGCAATAGTACTGTGCATCAACGTACAAGCCCCGTTGACCAGGGCCCGAAATCCAACTTTCCCCCGTGGATATAGGGCACAGCAATCGAGTAAACCAAAAACTACCTTTTCGTTCGTCGTAAACATAACCCCTCATCAAACTATCCACACACTCCTTTCCATAATTTTCAAGTTGTTCAATATTCAGAATAACGTTAAATTTCAAAACATTTCACTTGTACCAAACATTTCAAATCTGAGGTCCATTTCAATTTCTAAACAAAATCAGTGCATGTTGGTCTGATTTTTCATGACAAATAAACTACTAAAGCTTTTTAACAATTCAAGCTAGAATAATTAAACATAATTAAAACAGTCAATGCTAAACTTCACTTTTTAACTGCAGGTAAACATATACTTATTATATAAAAACACTAGTTGAATCAAGGGTCACTTACTTGACGCTACGCATTCCCCACATCAAAACGACGATCATGCTACCACACCTGGTTCAAAGCACGTTCAATGCCCTTCTTTTTATCTTCATGTTCCCAGCTTTACTACATCCCAAAGCATCGTCAATCACGACACAACATTCCCGTTGAACATGTCTTCAAGCAAATTCAATGCCGCAGTCAACTGCCCGACCTACATGCACGTCCAATATCGTGCCCAGTTCACCCTGTCATTCTTGGCATTTAATCGCCGTTGCCGAACATCCATTAATTCACCTGTCTTAATAACCCACCAAGTAACCTTGCTTTACATAGTACTCAGTAAATCTCTAGAACTCACGCTAACCATTCTTCTCTGTCCAAAATGCACAGGCATGCATAGGGTACACCTATGCCATGTATACATACTGTACATAATACACCCATACTCATAATACCATCTAGCCGTAGAACTCAACTCTTCCAATTTATTTTCACCTAAGTAACTCGTCAACTCCCAAAATCCTTCATACACCTAATGCTCACCCTTCACACTGCAAAACGCACAACCAAGATAAGCACGTAATTGAACACTACCACGCGACCACACTCTCACTACAGAGTGCACGTACAAACATCGCACTGCTACTCACACATAAAAAGGCGTTACATACTATTGTATTGCCTACACAGCAACACACTCATGCTCCTCATGCAGTTGTAGAGATCACACCACGCTTACACAATATACACATACATGCACACCCTTTATATAAGTACCCTCATTGCACGTGCACCACTACAAACCGTACACACTCACATAACTTACAAACATGTACGCACTCATATTACACACTCCACGACACATAGTGCACATGCACATTATGTACGCTGCCGCCCTACACAAATCCACCACCACACGTAGCCCTTCATGCACATACCCGCCTACGCCCATAAATCTCTATGTAAACACACCCTCTTTGCCCAAACAATTACGATGCATCAATAACACAGACAACACCATTCACCTGCCGCTTCCTCATCCAAAACATGTACTCCACGACATGCAGTAAACCTAGTCTGCACACTCTATCCATACCTAATTCACACCACCATATACTCCACCAAAATTACTCTGGCCAAACCACCGTAAACAATGCCATGATGTCGTTCCGGTTGCGGCAAACACTGCCATGACCATCACCAGTTAACAACACAACCACACACAAACATGCTCTCTTTGCACCCATAATTGCGCGACACAAATAGACATTCTCCCTTATGCATACACTTGTGCTGTATATTGGTACAAACTCGTACAACACCCCCACATCACGCACCCAGCAAATCACACGCACGCAAACCACGCCTAGTATACACACATAGCCGCTCAACACCCAATTAACGCACACCCGCCAAAAGTCACACATTCACCAGTCACTTCAATCCATTCTAGCTACTGTAAGCACCGAAACGATGTCATTTCGACCATTGCAAGCACTGCCATGATACCTTAAAAAAAACACACCGTACTAAAATCACAACAACTCCCCAAACACATGCTCCTCGGACATTAACCACACTTACACGCCTGCCAAACACACACAACGTAAACCCACAACTGCGCACATATAACCCAATTATAATCAATGTAAGCATCGCCATTAAAAATCACAATGCCGCCGAACCCCGCTTCATAAATAATTTCACAAAACCAATGGCTGTCTTTCTATGTCGATTGGAGTTATGGTTGATCGGTGATGGTACAGTGCTGTTCCATCAGAGTGCGACACAGTGGTGGTGATTTCAGGTGGTTGGCATCAGTAGGTTCAAGGATAGGGCAACAACAGTGAGGGGCGGTGACGACAAGTGCCGTTTACGGTGATGGCAGCGGCGCCTTGGTCACGGCGCGGTGGTCGCGAAGATGTTGTGCAGTGGTGTTCGGTGTAGGTACGGCCTGAGTTAATCGTCGGTGGTTGCGGACTCTGACGGTGGTGGATGCAGATCGGCGACTGCCTTTTGTCGATTGGAATTGTCGTTGACCGGTGGTCAAGCCGTGCACTGGTGGCAACGGTGCAGTGGTTTCGGCAGTGTAGAGATTGTCCAGATCTATGGCGGCAACTGATGAAGGTGTTGGGTGGTGTTCGGTGGAGGCGCTGGCCGGAGTTATGTAGCCGGCGGCCGCTATTGCAAGGCGACAGTGAGCAGTGGATTGGCGACGGCGGCCGTTGGATCAAGGAACCCGGTGCTGGGTGGACTCCGGCACTGTCCCCGGTGGCCCTTTGGCGTCACCGTCGTTGTCGCCGGTGGTCGTGGCTGTAGCTGAAAATAGGGAAGAGGTTGATCGGAGATTGCGATCTCACGGTGGCTTGGCAATGTCAGTGACGCGATGGTTGTGGCATGGCGGTGGCGGAGGTGTTGGATGGTGCTTCTGTTAAGGGGCGTGGCCGGAGTTGTCGCTGGTGGCTGCGTGTGTGGCCGAAGTAGCACCGGCGTTGCAGTCCCATTAGGGCCGGCGCCCCTCTCTTCTTTCTTTCCTCATTCTCTTCTCCCCCTTTTTATATTTAACCCAAATTTTTATTTATTCATTTATTTTATTTTATTGTTGTTTCCCTTTTATTTTCTGCTCTTTAATATGTCAAATTATCTAATGCGAGACCATATAATGTTATAGCGGCACAATTTCGTCAATTTTAAATTGCAAACCACTCACTTCCATGAATTTTTCTATTGTACAAACTTCATCATTTATAGCTTATCATGTTATTAAAATATATTGCTAGATGCAACAAATAATATTGCTCACAATAATTAACGCTAAAGATCAAATTTATACATGCACGTAAGGTCTTCATTAACAGTCTAATTTCGTCTTACTTACCATAATTGTCACTAAGTAATAATAACCTCGTAAACCTAGGTTTGGGGCATCACAACAATATTGTGGATGCAAGGCGAACCACGATGCAACAATACTGTGCATCAAACGTACGATCCTGTTGACCAAGACCTAGAATCTACTTTACCCTGTGGATATGGGCATAACAACCAAAATTTAACCGCTCAACAATACGTTTTAGACAGAGTTCTCAAAAACAACACAATACATACCATGATAATTTTGTTATTTCATTTTTCTCACCAAACTGATTTTGCAATAATAAAAGTATAAAAAATACTTAAAACTTTCATTTAGTAAAACTACGTATACACACATATAATAGAAAATAGGTTGTATGGAGGAACATGGGCCGTTCAATTATGCCTAGATGATAAATTTTCCCAAGCGAATGAAATTACCTAAATACCCCTTGACTTGTGTAAAATTACCAATTTATCCCTGACGCCTAATGTACCATTACACACCCAGAATTAACCCAAAACATCAATTTTAATGACTAGGTGAGTTTTTTTTGGATAAAAATAGCCTTTCAAGAAGTTTTTTGCTCGAAACCCTAAACCGCTCCTTAAATTGAGCGTTAAGGTGCATATTTCAAAAATATATCGCACTGGGATGCCACAAAGTTTCAGACGCCAAAGCGTCTCAGTAAGAAGCTCGTTATAAAAGTTTCAACTAGAAATGAGCTTCTTTATTATACCAAATAATTCAAACATATGTTTTCAAAATAAAACCATTTCAGGCCTTTTCTATGCTCGAAAAAATCACGGTTAACATTAAAGAAAAGCCCTAGGAATTTTTTTTTACCTTGAATCTCCCTTGTCCTAGCTTGATTTTCTCCTCCCTTCTCTCTCTTTTTCCACATGAAATAGGGCTAGCAGATTTCCTGTGACGGCTACTCTCTCAAGATTCTCTTTATATAAGGTTGCCCTAGATTGGAAATTTCTAAATACCAGACACCCCCCACCCCGCGCCCCGCGCGTGCGTGCACTTAGTTATATTCTCGTCTCACTCACATTCCTTTAAAGACTGCAAATTTTTGATTTAAAGTTACGAGCAATAAATTATTATTTTTTTGTCACATAAAAGTTTAATCAGCGAAAATAAAGTTTCAAGCGTTACAATATGCACGTGAGAATGGAGTGAAATGTGGGAGGTGTGTGTGTGGATAATGTTTCGAGGCAATGGAATTATACAAGTTTGCAAAAAAGGTGAGAGAATTTTGGTTGGGGGGGGGGGGTGTGCACTCTATGTGTGAGTTTATTTCTAGTGAGAAAGATTGTGCGTAGATGGAGGAAGAAAGGAAGAACATTAACTGGAAGTTGGGTATCTGCAGCTTGGTGGTGCACTATGTTGCACAGATGTACCACAGGCTCGCGTTATGTTCGGCACGTGTGTTGGATAATGCATAGTGATTGTTAGCATATCAAATTTTGTAGTAAGGTAACTTAGGCTACATTAGAATATCAGGCGAGATTATATAATAATCTGTAATCGTATGTATTTTTAATATTTTCTATAAATTGAGCATTGCAAAATTCATTTGGAGTGTTTAGTATTCATGATAAATCCTAGAAAAATTACAGTATTGTTTTCATGTTATAAATAAGTCCCAAAATAATTTTGATGAATTATAGAATTATAGAATTGATTTGGTATCATTGTCGTGTCGCATTGCATTTAGCAAAATGAATAATTTGAAATAGTTTTAATTCCTTTTAAATTCTAATTTTAATTTCTATAATTCTTATATATATTTTAAATATGTTACAATTATGGGACTTCACTTTAAGGTAGAAACAATTATGGCTATTACTACATCTAAAATTAAAAAAAATTCAAAACTATATATTTTCGTTTATATGTTGTTCTGAGTCATAAAAATGTTATGAGAGTTAATATCAATTTTGGGTTATTATTAAGGCTCGAGGAGTGTGTGAGACCCACTTTGGGTACCACTTTTTTGGGTAGTTGATCGAGGTTGTTTAGCTTCGTATAGATTGGATAGAGGTACAAAATTTTACTCGAACCCTATTTCATCGCTTTGACATCAAATATTTTATTATAGCAATTTTAAGAATTTCATTAAAATTTAATTTTTTTTATTAATATAAAAATATTTTGTAACTATCCATGAAACTCTTACTTGAGCCTTAAAGTGATCGTTTGGAATTCTTTATTATTTCTCATCTGTTTTACTGATTCAATCATCCTAAAACGTTTTGAATTGTGTTTATTTCTTCTGAACATTGACATGAGTTAGTAAATCTGAAGAGTTATAAGGATGAGATATATTGTTGGCATTATAAGGATGGTCTATTTAGTTTGTGTTGAAACTAGTACCTAAATAGACTTGTTAGTGTGTGTGCGCGCGCACGTGTGCGTGTACACACACACACACACACACACACACACTCTAGTTGAGACCACGTGCGACGCACGTAAACATCAATGTTTTAGAAGGTTTATAGCTAGAAAGTTTAGTATCCATCACAATAAAAATCAAGTAAGGAATTAGTAGAAGTTACACATGCAATTCAACATATAAGTTGCTAAGCAACCAGCATATGAAAATATAGAGGCAAATCAAAATATTTTGGTTGTGAAACAGATTTTCATAAACATGGCATAAGTTTGGCAATTACCTTTTACAACTAAGTGTATAACATTTAAGACCAAAAAATAAGTTGCTGCAACAATCTAGCAAGGCATAAAACGACTAACTTCTGAGATCAAAGGCTAAAATTTCTCTTTCTAAGCCTAGTGGTCAAACTTTTTTCGATAAATCCTCCCTTAATGGTCAATAGGTAAATATTTGATCTGTATTAGAGATAGAATATTTACATTCCTGCATCACTTATGTAGCTAAAGTGTTGGACGTCTTGTTAATATTAAAGTGTTACATCTATTAAAAATTTAAAAGTTGTGTTTTTCAAAGAATAACTTAGGCTAAATGAGTATTTGACATGCAACCACACACATACTCAAATAAAGTTTACAGGTTCACAAATTTGAAAGAATATCCTAGCAAGTTTGTTCTGGAGGAGTTAGGGTTGTTCGCTCCACCTTCGATAACTCTAATCTAGTACATGGGATGTTTTCAAAGTTATTAATCACTTAAGCATAACGCTTGTTAATTATATTATCTATCGATAACACTGAATAAAATGCCTGATCCTGAAAAGTAAAAGTTTTGCTCTCACCAAATTATCTATAGCACTTTTTTCTCTGGTAAATTATCAACAGAATCTTGCTACTAATAATATTTTGATGCCTACATTAAAAGCTGACACTTAAAAAATAAATCCTAAGAGTTATGAAGCCCCATCATAAAAAAAGTCAAAGTTTGTAAAAAGCATAAGAGATTAGGAAGCTTAAATCTATAGAGCCTAAACCTAGATTAACTCACTAATCAAAACTCGCTTGAAACTTACAGTCGTAGAAGGATATCAATTAGCATTTGTTATACAAAGTATTAAGAAATCAAGGTCTAGAACATAAACTTAATTTACCTCTAAACAAACTTTGAACAACATGCACAAATGCTAATCATCTGGTCACTTGACGAGGTGGAGACGAAAAGTCACAAATTTTGAATTATTGAAGATGTATGAAAAGTTGATTTACAGTAAGAGGGAATACGAATGGACTTTGAGATAGGTCGGCAGTTATCGATGTGGTAACATTAGAAATGTAAAACTATATAAGGGCATTTTTGTCCAATAAATAAAATCCATGCATCCACTACAGAAACACATCCCCCCCCCCCCCACCCGAACCCAACCCAATGCATATACATATATTATCAAGTCTTAGCCAAACACAAGAAAGTGAAAGAGACTATCCAATTTTTGACCATTTCTATTTTATTGAAGTGAAATAGCAAAATATCATTGCCAACATAAAAGGCATATTCAATTACTAGTCAAAAATTACGAAAGTCGGATTTATCTATGGAAAGCAAAAAACATTATTAACTAATGGTCATATAAAAAAAATTTCTGAAATTATTAAATAAGATGTTATGCTTATTGACGCTTTTCATAACCTAATCTATACCAAGGATCAAGTTATAAATGACAGAAAAAAATACATTCACGTATTAATTGCAGTTACTTTTATGAGTGTGAAAGTCTTAGCCAAACGCAAGAAAGTGAAAGAGACTAAGAATGTTCAATTTTTACCCTTTTTTTATTGAAGTGTATTAGTAAACTATCATTGCCAATATAAAAGGCAGATTTAATTATCTATAGTACCTATAAAAGTACGAATGTCGTAAATCATTTCTGGACGATTTTGTCCTCTGTTAGTTATATCAATAACACTTTTACCCTCCATTTATGACTCCCTATTAAATTTGGTTGAAATTAAATGAACATTGGATGATGAATTTGATTATAAACATTGGAAAATGAAAAGTCAGATGAGAAAGAAAAACAAAAAAAATTCCTTATTACTCACTTTTTAATTTGGTTGAAATGAAATAAATATTGGATAATGAATTGGGTAATGAGAGCTGTGATTATTTTTTTTTACATTATTAGGTTAGCAGACAATTAACCAATTAACACATTGAAAAACAAAACAAAACAAAAAATTGAAAGACGTGAAATATTAGTTAAGAAACAAAAGGCTGTTGGAAAAACAAAAACAGAAAAAATAAAAAAGGGTTAAATATGCATAAAAATGGAAAAAAAAATTAAGGCTTAAATATGACGCAAATTTGAACTGAAAATTTATTCAGTTACGTACATGGTCTTGAAAATTACAAATCTTAAGTGTATACCATAAACCAATATAACTTATTACAAAAAATAAAGACGTATATTCATTCTTTTAATTTCTCTATTTACTTTTCTTTTAGGCAGCACCGTCAAATATTTTTTCAATCTAGAAGTCTACAAAGAAGATTTTCAAATATTTAATGGATTACAATTGCGAATATCAAATATACATTTATTCTAAAGTAAGTCACATAAGAAGTATGAATATAATTTAATTATATTATTTTGATCCCCAAAAAAAATAATGATATCAATTCAAAAACTACTCCCAACAATGTTCACGTGCAGTGCACGTGCTCAATACTAGTTAATTAAAAAAAATACTAAAGTCAGATTTATCTATTGGAAGCAAAAACCATTATTAACAAATGGTCATTTAAAGAAAGAAAATTGCTGAAATTATTACATAAGATGTATTCTCATCAATGTCTTTCATAACATAATCTATACCAAGCATCAAATTATAGATGACATGAAAAGTACATTCACATATTAATTACAACTTTTATGAGTGTGGAAAAAGTGGAGTTATTAAAAGAATATAGATTTTAGGTATATTAATTGCATTTGAATGGCAATTGAGTGATTTATAGATATACGAAGGATATTCTTGTCCAAAATATGATTTACACACATCCAAACTTTTATAAGTAGTGTGTGTGTGTAGTATCTGAGCACTTCCGAGGTGATTTTGCTAATCTCTACTTCTCATGCTCAATGCCTCTGTTTTATTGTATTTGAAATGTTTATTGATTTTGAGGTATCTGAGCACTACCGGGATGATCTTGCTAATATGTACTGTTCATGCTCGATGCCTCTGTTTCGAGGGATTGAGTTGACATCCTTCCCTATGTCTATATCGAAATGCTGTGATTTTATTAGAAAATTGAAATTATCATTTGATTGTTTATGGAAGATTGTTAGAATTGTGCTGTTTTTAATTCTTGATCGACCTTAGTGGGCTCTCAAAGGCTTACTTTCATTTGACATCCTTTTCGCAAGTGATAACCAACATTAGACCGAGTATGAAGTAAAGCCGAGCGAGAGAATTTAAGTTTTAGTAGTTATCACTAGAACCTTGCATGATTTATATTGTTATTTAATTTTTTCAGACTTAGATTCCATGTTTCATCGATGACAGTCTATTGAGAGAATGATTATTGGTTTAGCTGCTTTGATAATAGTCATTCATTTGTTTGAGTTGGAGAGTATTACTGTCTTAGTGTAATCGAGTAAGAGATTAATGTTTTGAATTTTCAGGGCATTATATTTGTGTCTTTTAAAATTCTACCTATTCAATAAATATTTTAATGTTAGGCCCTAATTATGACTACTAACATTCAAAAGCACTTTAAAAGACCAAAACAAATCTCACAACTGTAAAACACAAAAATTATTTATAAAATCAATGATAGTGAAGATATTTCTTTTGATTTTATAAAAATAATATACAAACTAAATATGAATTAATTCTTAAAGATACTTTAAAATACCAACAAGGTACTTCACTTAAGAAATTAATGTAAGTTGAATAACGTCAAGCTTGAAATTAGAAACCATATACACCAATAAATATAATTAAATAAAGAATCAAACCGAGTATGACTTCGTTATCAAAAGCAACTTAGAATACCAAAGTAATAGTTTAATTTCGCAGGTTAAATTTTAAGATTAATAATTTAATGAACATTAATATGCATGTTCTTGACACTGCTTAAATTATTACATAATTTGGTAAGTAAGAAAATTCTCTGTTGGAATTTTTCACCCAGCTATTCAGCTATACATTTCATCCAGAAGGTTATGAAACACTCATAATATGCAAAGATTCATCTTCTAACCTTATTCACTTGCAAAAGTTTGTACGAGATGTGCGGTGTGGAAGTGATACGTAAGATTTTCTTCTATGTTCATTTCTTTCTTAGTCACTCTTTTACTTAAGCATCACATCGTCATAATGATTCTTTTGGAATGCTTTTTCATTTGTATTCTA
This sequence comes from Escallonia herrerae, assembly GCA_033070095.1. Lineage (NCBI taxonomy): Eukaryota > Viridiplantae > Streptophyta > Magnoliopsida > Escalloniales > Escalloniaceae > Escallonia > Escallonia herrerae. The sequence continues at coordinate 24,303 of JAVXUP010003029.1, read as the reverse complement.
ACTTATTAAGCTTTTGCTATGATTTTAATGAAACGTTTGTGGGTATAATTGGTCCAGGTTTTAGACCTTAATACTACATACTGTAAAAACTCACCTAATCAATATTCATACTTATTAGGCCTTAATACTAAATATTAACACCTCCCAATCACATAAGTAAATGACATATGACAAATGTGAATACGAAAAAATGTTAACCACTAATACTTCAAAAAAAAATTCCTTTCCTTTTTTACGGAAGCAAGACACAAAACGAATATGACTTTATACTCAAAAGTATTTTTAAACCATCAAATTAATAGGATAGTTAAGAGATTAGTTTTAATTATATAACCACAAACTCTTAGAGAAATCACATTATCTTGTAGATGCCAACTAGGGAAAAAAAAAAGAATCAAACCTAAGATGACTAAAATTTAAAAGTACTTTAAGATATTAAAATAACAACTTACTCCAAAAACTAATATTTAGTTGAACAAATTCAAATTCTAAAGGTTCACAGCATAAACTGATTATGTTACTAGGATTTAATTTGGTTACTAGACCTTAAATAAACTTTAAATACAAAAAAATATTTCCAATAAGACCATTTTATACGGCTTTGAGCAACATGCCAAAGCCATATAAAATGGTTAAGTTAGATTTAAGCTCGAATTTGCTCGTTTGATTAAGTTAGATTTAAGCTCGAATTTGCTTGTTGGAAGCATACCGAACACTATCGAGAAGCTCAACTCATTGGTCTATATGGCTTTGAACAACATAAGATTGTGTGGAAAATTTCCAAAAGAAATTGTTAAGTTACAGAACTTGTAGTATTTCATTATGGATGACAATCCAATTTTTGCATCCTTGCCGATAAGGAAATTACAGGAGCAGAGAAAAATTAAACACATAGAGAGAATAAAGGGAGATGGGGTAAGAATTGACAGATATTCTCATGCCAAAAAAGGCATGTGCACAGCACATGCGGACTTAACATCTGATTTTGAACAGATGTCCAATTTTAGACTCGTTTGCAATGATTTTGTCAAGGTGAGGGAACATTGTTGAAAAAGTTGCAAACACGGGAAGCAACCTACAAAAACGTGTAAACTGAGGGGACATTTTTGTATTTAACCCTAGGCAAAATAACTGGTCTACCCATGCCAAAATGGCATGTGCACAGTACATGCGGACTTAACGTCCCAATTTGAAGGCCATCCAATTTTGGAGCTGTTTGCAATTATTTTGTCAACCTCAAGGAACACTAACGTCAAAGTTATAAACACAGGGAGAAAACTGCAAATACGTGTAAACCTCATGGGACAGTCCTGTCATTAACTCGAAATAAATGTTATAGATCATACGTCCTAACTATTTTGTATACTCTTAATCAATAAATGAACTTATTAAGACTTAAGTATGACTTTCACCAAAAGGAAAACAGTCTTTAGAAACGGATTTTTAGCGACGGACCATAATCTGTCGCTATATATATATATATATATATATATATATATATATATATATATATAATGACAGAATGAACCGTCGTTAAAGGTGTTTACCGACGGAAAGTCTCCGTTGGTAAAAAAATTTAGCGACAGACTTTTGCAGAGGGAATATCCGTCGCTAAAAAGTACCTTTTGGGGACGGAATATTTAACGACGGGGTTATAGCAACAAAAGTCATTCCATCGCTAAAAGTACCTTTTAGTGATAGAATATTGCTGTTGCTAAAAAGCCGTCGCTAAAGTTATTGTTTAATGTGACAAACATTTAGCGACGGAATTAGCTGTTGCTAAAGTCATTTCAAAACGTCTTCTTGCAATGGCCTTTTAGCTACAATATATTTCCGTTGCTAAAAATACTGACTTTAAACCTAATTTTCTTCTCTCTTTCTCTCCGCCACTTTCTCTTTTCTTTCTTTATTTCTGCCAGCACCGTCGCCCGTCCACCGCCATCGTCACCATCCCCGCCACCGTCCTCCATCCACCGGCATCATCACCGTCCCCGCTACTGTCCTCGTTGCCAGCATCTCCGGCCATACCACCACTGCCTAAAAGAGAAGACGCCATTATCGGGGCCTGCCACTACCGTACCACCACTCCTATTGCCTACCATCTGCCATTATTGCCGCCCACTTCCTTACTCCACTTGTACGTATTTAATTTTTTTTTATCATTATAATCATATGTTATTGTTATAGTTTTGTTACATGTTCCTATAATTTTTGTAGTCGTTGTTACATGTTATCTATCTATACTATATAATAGTGTTTCAACCAACACTGCTCACCGGTCGTCTAACAAACTATCACTAAATTATGTTTTCCTTTTCACTTCATCCTTCTGTATTCATTTTGATTTTGTCATGATATTCATGTAACGCCCCCGAAAATCCGGAGCTCCGCCGCCCCGAACTCCCGGGTCGTTAACCTACTGGATCACATCAAACCTGTCAGATATGTTCACTAACACATACTTTAAAACATCTAATCCAATACCATCTCAACATTCTTCAAATGTAAGCTCACAAGGCTGCTCGAACACAAACTGTTAAAATCTAAGTTCTTTACAACTCGAGTCCTTATGAATAAATAGACAGTACCGACCCGCGCAGGAACCTCATTACCTAGTAGTGATGGGCTCACTGGAACCTCACGCAGACTCTAACCCATTCCCAAATCTGCTACAACTTATCATCACCTGCAAAAGAGAGCCAAACGAAGAGTGAGCTTTTGAGAGCTCAGTAAGGTCGTACAAGGACTAACAAAAGAATCACAAAACGATTCCAAAGAATCCCACCGACAAAAATTTTCAAAATACTTCAGATGGTCAAAAACTCAATGACTTCTAAAAGGATCAAAAACTCATCAGAAATAGATACCAAAGTAAACCAGAACAAACATGACCGATTCAAAAAACACAATCAATAATAGATCATTTCTAGAGTCATCATTCCCAAAATACAATGAAGGTTTTTCAAAGGATTTCAACGGAAGCACAGATCATTTCAGATAATACTTTTCAGACATTTCCGTAATAGTCACGGCAATATACAGAGCAGATAAAATCAAAAATCAACAGTGATCATGGGCCGTCGCGATGCCATTCTGGCAAAGCATAGAAGTGTACACATGCATGATGTATTAAAATACTAGTCCACTTGGGTACTAGCCTGCTTTTTTCCTACATGATTCAGACCAGCCTTATTACGCCCTCCCACAGAACAGAAACCCAGGTCAACATAGAAAAATTAACAATATCAATGAGCGTTAACATAAGCTCATATCCCCGAAATCAATTCGAGTTCTAATAACAATAATCATGCTGACATAAGTCAGCATTCGGAATTTTCAGAATAAATCAGCATTTTCAGAAGAAAAATCACAGATAAACAACAAAAACAATTGCGAACATATATCAGATTTAGACATAACAATTTAGCAGAATGGATACAAACAATGATCAGCTTTGCTCAGCACGCAATACATGCGAACATCACAAGAATTCCAAATAATCGAGTTAGGTTCAATATTAGGGTTTTCTGGCAATATCATACGGATATCCATACATAATTCAGAATTTGACATTAGTCATAAGTATATCAAAGGAGTACTTACGAGTATGAGCAATCGAATAAGGGTTCGGACAAAGTCCTTACCCAAGGTTAGGATAGAATCCCTTACCTGAATCTGTAGCTAAATTATCATAACCGGAAGTCTTTAACTTTAACCTAAACGGAATAATCGAACCACTAAAATATAGCCTACAGAACAAAAGTATAACTTAATACAAACTCACACATACTCCTAAAATGAACTCCTCGCACCACGTATGTAAAATTACCAAAGCACCCCTAACGTGTAAAATTACCAGAATGCCCCTCTCGGACTTAAATCACCCAAACGGTCTACCCGTAAGTAGAATCACTCAAATAACCCTATTGTATGTTAATTTACACAAAAATACCTTTTGTTTGTAAAATTATCAAAATACCCCCTCAGGGTGACAAATTATCAAAATACCCCCTATTACACTTTAATTCTCAAAATGAGTTTTCCATAAGCAAAGTCACTAAAATAATCTTAATGTATGTAAATTTACTTCAAAATACCTCTTATAGGTAAAATTACCAAAATACCCCTTCGTGGTGGTAAATTAACCAAAACACCCCTGGGGGTTTTCGGCATCGGAAAAATCTCAAAAATATCTTAAAATGCTATTTTAAGCATCCCGATATCATTTTTGTACTAAAAAGTCTTTTAGAAAATTCTTGCCAGAAAATCCTGAACCGGTGTTTGGACCGAGCGCCAAAAGGCCAGTTCTGTGAAAATTACCTATCAGCCTCAGAATGGTACTAAAGTTTATAATATGAATCACATCAGTAAAATAGAGTTTCCATAAAAATTTCTGATTAAAATAATTTAGTTTACTATGTTTATTAATTCGATAAATTACTTTAATCGATACCCCAATTTAGCGCTCTTTGAGGGCCCCAAAATTTTCTGAAAAATTTCAGAGCGTAGTTCTCATAAAAACATTAGGGGTTACAGTTTTGCACTTTGTCTAAATTTGGCCCTAACTATTTATAGAAATTTGGATTAAAACTGCCTAAATTGATTTCTCAATTTTAACGACAATAACAGTTACTATTCAAATCAAGACACACACTAGTTCACGTTTTTTTGTACCTACTTCTCTTCTTCCTCCAGCTTCATCTGAACACACACAAAGAACACACACAACTCACTGAAACTCACCATTTCACTCATGGCCACTCTTCCAAATACTTCCAAAAGCCTACACAAATGAATTTACACTTAAATACTTACACTAAAATACAATTAACCACACCATTACACACCCCCATCACTCACCCGAAACACATATGTTCAAGAACACATACCTTCAACCCCATCCCATCCTTTGGCCATACACCTAACTCACTGAATCACCTTGCTTCTGTCAAAACCCACATAATCACCACCAAGTCCACAATTAATTCATACAACCTCCATGAATTTGTACCGAAATAATATGTATATACACAACTCACTCACTCACTCACACACACACACACACACACACACACACACACACACACAGTTTGGATGCACGCACGCTGTGCACACACAACACATGTACGAAATTGATGGAGAGATCACCTTGGAAAGATTCCTCAATCCTTCTCTCTGCTGAAATTTCCTTTGCTCTCTTTCCCTCTCTGTTCTCTGTTTCTGTTTCTGTTTCTGTTTCGGTTCTTGTTCTTCTTCCTTTCCCGAAAGGGAAAGGGTTCCCCTTTTGTTTTGTTTTGTTTTTTTTTTTCCTTTTTTAGACTTATCCTTCCCTTCTCAATTATCTTTTCTTTTTTTTCCTAGCTCAGTCATTAAGCTAGTAGGAGGTGGCCAGCTAAAAAAAAAATGGTTTTAATTTAGTTTTATAAAATTGCACAAATACTCCCAGAGTTTTCCTAATTTACAAAAATGCCCCCAAAATTTTGAAAATTACATTTTTGGCCCAAAATATTTTTAAGCCTGAATACTGTACTAATACCCGAGCATTGCTCAAAATTAGCGCCCGTTTATTTTTTGGGTCATCGATGGTTATTTTAACCTGCTCCCAAAGTTCAGGATATTATAATTCATGTTATAAATATTGTGGTCGATGGCGATGTTGGTCTGTGGTGGTGTTGTTCGGTTTGGGGTTTTTGCAGCAGTGATGGGCTCAATTGCGGTAGTGCTGCTACTGAATATCATAGGCACACAATGTCGCAAATGCAATGATCGCTATTGGCAACGTATACCATAGGCACGATGGTCATCTTTATGCATTTGGGGGTTTGTGTTAGGGGGAGGCAGAAGGGGTATATTTGTGTGTGTCGTGTGTATGTCTTTGTCTATAGGCAAGGGGCTATGCAGTGGTGGAAGAGTGGTAAGACGTGGGCTCGGTGGGTTTGGGGAGGCTATCGTGGGTGTGTCTAACAACTTTGTGTCGCGTTTATGGGTGTGGGTGTCTGCCCACGGGTGTGTGGTCGATGGATGGTAGGGGGTTCCGGGACGATGAAAGGATTGGTGATGGGGTGATGGAGATGGGGGATTGTTGGCAGCAAACATCATCAAAGTTTAAGGGAAGCAATAAAACTAATTTGGAGGATCAAAACCATTACTTGTTACCAAGAAGTTTATGAAGCTCTGTTGATTCATAAAACAAATTTGGCGGTAATTGTGTCAGCACGTTGTCTTCTCTAGTAGTCCGTGACCTCTGTTGATGCCGTCCTTGGCACAACATGGTCTCTTTCCATTTATGGCCTCCCTTACACTCACACTTTACCTATGCGTTGGATTTGGTAGATTTAACACACTGAAACCTCAATATATATATATATATATATATATATATATATATATATATATATATATATGTTGTCTACTTGATCCACACTTGTCTATTTCATTTTTTCTTACTCATTATTCTGTCTCACATGGTATCAGCCCTTCCCTTTCCTAGAGTCTTTCAGTAACATCTTACTTAAATCCGCTGTTAAAACATAGGACCATTTTATATTTCATGCTACGCGTGATAGCGTGCTTTAAAATTTCGCATAAATTATAGATGAGACCGGTTCTTATACTTAGTAGGATTTATTCTTCTTTATAAAATGCTTTTTCAATTGAATATCAAGCGTTAATATTTATTAATTTGATATGAGGTATATTTTTGCGATTGAACAATTTAGTCACCAAACTTTGATTGTTCTTGCATCAATTGTACTTCCTCTATGCTAACTTTACTGGCAATATGATATTTGATTTGAGCTCTATTGATCTTTGGATAATTGACCTTTTCCTTTTTGACTTGCTAACAATGGAGTTCTTGGCAATGAAGTTGCAATATATGTGTCTAAAAACACTTCAATTAACTTAAGATGTGCTCATAATTTGATCTTCCCATCATTTCCGTCAGTTAAGATGTTGTTTTGATGTTTTTAGTACCTGTTCAAGTTCAATAGGATCAAAGAGGTAAGCAGAGTTGGACTCACACTGACTCAACCTAATTAAACCTAATTAACCTTGATCAACCCCGATTAACCACACTTAATCCCGATTCACCCTAATTAACCCCGATTAACCCCTAACACATTCCTTGGTAACCCTAAATAACTATAATTAACCCTAATTAAACCTAGTTAACCCCGATCAACCCTAATTAATCTCGATTAACTACAATTAACTCTGAATAATTAAACCTAATTAACTATTATTAAACCTAATTAACCATGATTCACCCTAATTAACCCTGATTAACCGTAATTAACCCCGATTAAACCTAATTAATCCCGATAAACCCTCATTAACCTTAATTAACCCCAATTAACCCAGATTCACCCTAATTAAATATAATTAACTATTATTAAACCTAATTAATCCTGATTCACCCTAGTTAAACCTAATTAACCCCGACTAATCCTAATTAACCCTAATTAACCCTAACTAAACCCTAATTAAGTCCTAGTATATTCCTAATTAACCATAATTATCCTAAATACAATTTAACCCTAACTATATACTTAAACCCTGGACTCAATCACATGTGGGACAATATCAACTCTGCAAATGAGCTGAATGAATTAAGTGACTCAATTCTAATGAACCCTAATTAACACATTAACTTTAATTAACCTTAAGTAGCTCTTACTTAAATCCTAATTAATAATAATTAAGTCTACTTAAACCCAATTAACTCTAATTAATCATATTTAGCTCGAATTAGCCCTAATTAAAAATGATTAGCCCTAATTAACATTGATTATCCCTAATTTACTATTAATTTAATCTCTAATTAGCTCGAATCACCCCTGGTTAACATAATTAAACCCTAATTATCATGGTAAATCGTAGACAAACCCTAATTAAATCCAATTAGGGTAGTTAAATGTAATATGCTCTAATTAGGCTCAATTAACCCTACGTAGCCCAAATTAAGTCCTGAATAACACTAATGGAGTCTAAGTAAATGCAATTAACTATAATTAACATTAAATAGCTTGAATTAGCCCTAATTGCCCATAATTAACACATTAACTCGGCATTTTCACCTTATTTAGCTCTTAATTATACCCTAATTAACAATAATTAAGCCTAATTAAACCTAATTAACTCTAATTAACCCTATTTAGCTCTCTCTCATATTCCAGTTCCTTGTTTGCATGATTTTAGGGAGAGAGAATGGAGTTCCTTTCATGGTTTGTCCAACCATCGAGTGAAGTTGGAAGGTTCAGTGGTATAAGGATGCTTAATATTAAAGAGCTCAAATGTTTTGCTTTTATACATGACCTAGTACTGTGTATCTAATTGAAAATTAGCCTAAAATGTCCTCAACTCCCTTTTCTTGCCACTGATTTGCAGCTACTTTTATCTATTTAGGTTCGGTACAAAATGATTTGTTTATAGTGAACTTGAAGTGAGAAAATCATCATTCATAAATTCTTTAATATCTAATGATCCACCAAATCAGGCTTCTCAAGTAAATCTGGTGCTTTTGGTTGGTAAGTTATGGACTAAAATTTTTTCCTAAGCTCGTCATGTTGAACCATCTCATCTAAGTTGTTATCTTCCGAGACTTTAGATAACACTTTTGGCTCACAACTCTCCATGCCTACAGAAGAGAGACTTTCTAAGACAATAGGTCTTTCTTAGCCTGTCGCAGACATTTCTTGCCCTCCATTGTTCCTAAGGTATATAAATGGTAAATATACACAGTTTTCTTTTGACCAATCATGTATGCTTGACATATGTCTTGCCTTTCAATTGATGGATTCTAACTAATACCAATGAAAATAACTCTTGACGCCCCAACCAAATTTATACCTTCTGAACAAGCATTTATTGAGGCCAAAAGGGCTAGTTCAAACTCAACAGGGTTAATGCCAATGAGGGCTAATTCGAGCTAAATACGGTTAAATAGAGTAAATTGGGTTTAATTAGACTTAATTATTGGTTGAAAGGCAAAAATATGTTCTAATAGGGTTAATGCTAATGAGGGCTAATTCGAGCTAAATACGGTTAATTAGTGTTAATTGGGTTTAATTAGACTTAATCATTACTTCTCTAAATGATCCTACAAGCTATGTACAGTTGAAAGGCAAGCCATATGTCGGGCACATAGGATCGGTCAAAAGAAAATTGTGTATATCTACCCTGTAATTACCTTAGGAACAATGGAGGGCAGGAAATGTCTGCGACAGGCTAAGAAAGACCTAGTGTCTTAGAAAGTCTCTCTTCTGTAGACATGAAGAGTTGCGAGCCAAAAGTATTATCTGAAGTCTCGAAAGATAACATCTTAGATGAGATGGTTCAATATGAGGAGTTAAGGGAAATTTTTGAGTCCATAACTTACCAACCAAAAGTACTGGATTTACTTGAGAATCCTGATTTGGTGGCTCGTTAGATATTAAAGGATTTAGGAATGATGATTTTCTCAGCTCGAGTTCATTATAACTAAATGATTTTGTACCGAACCTAAATAGATAAAAGCAACTGCAGATCAGTGGCACGAAAAGGGAGTTATGGATATTATAGTCTAATTTCCAACTAGATACACAGTACTGGGTTATGTATAAAAGTAAAATTTGGGCTCTTTAATTTTAAGCATCCTTGTACCTTTGAATCTTCCAACTTCACTCGATGGTTGGACGAACCATGAAGGGAACTCCATTCTCTCTCCTTATTATCACGCAAACATGGAACTAGAACAAGAGAAAGAGCTAAATAGGGTTAATTAGAGGTAATTGAGTTTAATTAGACTTAATTATTATTAATTAGGGTTTAATTAAGAGCTAAATAAGGTGAACAAGCCAAGTCAAGGTGTTAATTAGGGCTAATTCGAGCTATTTACGGTTAATTACAGTTAATTACGTTTAATTATACTCAATTAGTGTTATCAGGGCTTAATTTGGGCTACTTAGGGCTAATTAAGCATAATTAGAGCATATTACAGTTAGTTACCCTAATTAGGTTTAGTTAGAGTTTGGTTATGATTTATCAGGAAAATCAGGGTTTAATTAGGTTAATTAGCAGTGATTAGGGCTAATTAGAGATTAATTAGTGTTAGTTAGGGCTAATTTGGGCTAATCGGATTTAATTAGGATTAATTAGTATAAACTAGGGCTTAATTAAGAATTAATTAGGGTTAATCAGTTTTAGTTAGGGTTAATAAGTTTTTAATTCGCAACCTCCCCAGTACGACTGCACGTGCCGTGATAAAAGCGTCCCACCCCCCACTACATCTCCATAGACACAGACACCGACCCTGGAGCGCTCGTCATTACACGAGGACGAGATCCGTCGCATTGCTGTGGAGGTGTATAGGATGATCACGACTCATAATCAGGTACAATCACTATATACGTTTAATAAATACTATATACGATTGCTATTAAGATTAATGTGTCCGTACCGGATCACAGTGCCCCCGTGGACATGCCGAGCCGGATCCAGATCACAGTGCCCCCGTGGACGAGGATGATCAGCATGATCCAAATTCAAGATTCACCGACCCCTGATTAGCCCTTCCCCTCCTAGCTATTTGTATCCCATTCCTGTGCCCCCCCCCCCCCCCAACTTGTACTCCCCTCCCCTACTCTATTGTACCCCGCTCCCATGCCCTCCTGAACTTTGTATACATTTTATTTTTCGATTAGTATAGAATCCATTCCTAAGTGACAAAATGTTCCGTCGCTAAATATCTCATTTTACTAGATAACTTGGGTCTAACGAGCCCCCAGTGGGAGGCTCGCACGACGGGCTAGAAGGTAGAATTTACTTGGTCGCTCTGCTCCTCCTCCAAAGAAAATTCTATTGGATAACCAGATAGACAATCTTATGCATTTCTCACCCGTTCGCCACTGGCTCATTTCCATCCCGGAACATTTTTAATTTCTCACGAAATAATTTGATCTATGGACAACATCATTGTTAGAATCTAGTTGGACCAAAAATTTTCTTTTTTTTTGACAGAAACGCTCAACTGTGGCACAATTAGGGAAGGGAGCCGACCGCTGGAACTAATATAGCTCCGAACATACCCTGTTTCCACATTGGATCAAAATAAATATGGATATCTAATTCTTTTTTATGTCTTTTTAAAGTAATATATTATTTTCAAAAATAAATTAAAATACGAAAAATATAATTAGCGAGGGATGTTCGGTCGCTAATTGTATTAAGACGTCCGTCGCTGAAAGCCGGCTTTTAGGTGACAGATTTTGAAATTTCGTCACAAAACTTTTTGCAACGGGATTATAGACAATGGACTTTTATCGACGGGGTCTCCGTTGCTAAAAGTCTTTGCCAACGGATATAGGACTTTTAGTGACGGAAATGTCTGGCGCTAAAAGTCTTTTTTCTTGTAGTGTTTACTCACCTAAGTATACTACATAATATGAACTCAATCGAAAATCTACAAGTTAATTGAGGATAGGAATAGACATCATTACTTAATCGTTTGCCTTAATCTTTTGTAAAGTTTGCATAGAACACTATGACACTCTTATGATAACTTTAAATAACGATTAATTGTAGAGTATATATATATTAATCCTTCACTTTGATTATCAACATGTCAAAAGCACTTTAAGTAACAACATAAAATATCACCAAGTTAAATTATGAAAATCATCTGCAAAATTTTAAGCTAAATACTTCACAAATTAAAAGATTTATGTTCTTCTTAATTGTTTAACGTCAACTTTTTAAATGTTATAAGAGTGAGAATAGTCATCACTTTATAACCGTTTAACCTCAATCATGTGCAAAGCTTTTCTATAAAACTCTAACATTTTAATGAAAAATTAAGATAATGATTAGCACTACGATGTACGCTTATCTCTAAATTGATTGTCTTAGAAAAACTTAAAAAATACATCAAATTAAACGGATGGTAAAAAAAAAATCAAATAAGACCTTGAAGGAAAACAATTAAACACATATATTACTACTGGATAACGTTGTATTATCTCTTTTTAAAGTCAAATTTCTCTTTTGAGAGGATTTTTAATTGCAAGTATGTAAAATAGCTCCTCGAACTCTATTTTCACGGCATATATTAGTAGGCTATTGAAGTCTACGTAATAATTCACTAAATAAATAGTTTGTGCCTTTTTACCTTCTTTTATGATTTTCAATGTAGAGAGCTGTAATTTGTATCTAATTTAACAATGATAAACGACTATATCAGATATCTATGAAATGAAAATAATGATAGATGATGTGAGCTATAACGTTAAAGAAAGAAGAAGAAGATGTCTACAGTTGTTAAGATGGAGTATTGAGAAAATGTTCATTCAACTGTTAGTAAGTAAATAAATGGAAAAATACATAGTTGTGTTTGATTTCTTAAATGTTTAACTTCTGAAGCTCATTTTTTTGTACCAAAATAAAATTAGTGTTAACATTACTTTAAAATAAAGTCAAATTATATTATTTGATGTGGAATAATTGATTATTGACTTTTTGAACACTTTATTCTGTAAACTTCAACATAAATTATATTATTAATTTTGAGTATGAGAAAGAAATTGAACGATTACTAAATTATATGCAAATGTGTTTAACTAGAATTTTCTACTTATGTCTTGCCCACCAATTTTCACAATTCTTAGTTCAGAGCTAATGAAAGATTTATAAGAAACGAAATATAATTTTTTTTGGTACATGTGTAAGTATGATAAGTTAGGCCTGACAAAAGTTTTTCTCCATTTAACAATTTTTTACTCAAAAAGTCACACCGTGTTACGTTAGTATAACAATACATGTTAATTTTATTTTTCCATTTCGTTGTAAATTGCCTCACTCATGACAAAGCTCAGCCCCTCAACAATGGAAAGTTATCATCCTAGTAGAATCCAGGTTCATATTCACCTTAGCAGTAGTTTTAGATCTATTGATATAATCTATTAGTATAGTAATGTACCAAAATAAAAATACATTTTCAGTATTTAACACAATTATCGTCCAATATTTTTCTAATCATCTTAAATAGTGGGATAATTTATTCACGAAATTTATATACATGAGTAATTTCAATTATTATGTTTTTTCATGTATATTTGCATTACATCAGTGGAAGTCATTCTATTTGTATATTTTTTTTATTCAAAACATAGTCAACTATGTTATAATATATTATTGACGAGAAAACCAAGTTGCATTTCAACCCGTGCAAATCCACCACTGAATAACGTTGTATTATCTCTTTTTAAAGTAAAATTTCTATTTTGAAAGGATTTTTAATTTAAAGTAAGTAAAATAGCTCCTCGTGATTCTATTGTCACAAGATATATTAGTAGGTTATTGAAGTCTACGTAATAATTTACTAAATAAATAGTTTGTGCCTTTTTACCTTCTTTTATGATTTTCAATGCAGAGAGCTGTAATTTGTATCTAATTTAACAATAATAATTGGGCTATATCAGATATCTATAAAATGAAAATGTTATTTCTATTTTTACTCAAATCACACAATAATATGTTATTCTAACAATACATGTTAATTCTATTTTTTCTGTTTCTATGTAAATTGCCTCATTCATGACAAAGCTCAGTCAACTTGAAAGTTATCATCTTAGTAGAAACTATGTAGAGGTGTCAAATGGGCCGGGCTTGGGCCCGCCTAGCCTAAGCCCATTGGGCCTCCAGCAAAATCGGCCAGGGCTGAGCCAGGGTCGCTGTCAAACGGGTCGGGCTTGGCAGGGCCAGAATGGACAGAAATTTGGGCCCAGTCCAAGCCCAGGTCCTAGGCCCAACATCTAGGGTCGGGCTTGGGCCGGGCCCAGGCCCGGGCCCAAAATTTTTTTTTGTTATTCAAAATAATATTATTATTTTACTATTTACTTTGTTATTATTATTTAATAATATAAATACTAGCTTTTTATATGTATTTTAACAATTATTTTTTTACGCACGGTGCCAATACTAATTTATATGTAAGAGGGTGAAATAAGTCGGTTTGGTATTTATTGACAAATAAGCTCGGCTCATCCAAGACCGCCAAGGCCTCTTCAAGGAAGCTCATGATTTCTCACGGTTCGATTGTAATATTTGTAATCTAATTCTTATTTTACGTCAAACATATATTTGATTATTACACCAAGGAAGAACGATCATCATAATTCATGTTTAGATTCATTACTCATTCGATTATCGTTGGACACGCACACTTGTATATAATAATGTGTGTATACAATAATACTGGGCCAAAAGAGGACCTGTGTGTAGGGCCAAAAAAGGGTCAGAACTAGGGCCAACCTTAGGGCCAAAAGGGGGTCATTTTTCTGGCCAAAAGAGGGCCGGGCCCGGGCCTGTTTCTCAAAAAATTCGGCCTGGCCGTGGCCTTGGCCCAAGCCCTAAGGGTTAGAGCCAGTCTGGGCCCAAAAAAGGGCCCGGCCGGCCCTGGCGAAAAAGGGGCCGGGCCAGGCCGACCCGCGGGCCGCCTGACCCTTTTGACAACTCTAAAACTATGTTCATATTTATCTTAACAATAGTTTTAGATGTATTAATATAATCTATTAGTATAGTAATGTACCAAAATAATAATACATTTTCAGTATTTAACACAATTATTGTCCAATATTTTTCTAGTCATCTTAAGTAGTGGGATAATTTATTCATGAAATTTATATACATGAGTAATTTCGATTATTATCTTTTATCATATATATTTACTTTATGTCAATGGAAGTCATTCTATTTGTAATTTTTTTGATTGAAAACATAGTCGAGTATGTTATAATATATAATTGACGCGAAAACCAAGTTGCATTTCAATCCGTGCAAATCCACTAGCTATGAGTATGAGATAAATGGGCTCTCAGTTTGTTGCCGTCCAGGCATATATGAACTAAACTTGTAAACCCAGTCAATGTCAGCGATTATGTACAACACAATTGCATCAACATTATGTAATCAAATTACGACAATATAAGCATATTGTTAGTATCTGATTTAACATAAATTGTAAAAATCTTAAACATGATTCTAGATGGGAAATTCATATAAACCATGAACAGCCCGTGTATGCAGATCATCTTTGTCCTTGGTTGCATTAGACTTACAAAAAGGAAAAGTTCACCATGAGAAGGCTCGCCCTGTTGATTGTCGTGGCATTCTGCTTGTTTTTCACTACCTACGCCCAGGTTAAAGCCGAGGTTCATGTTTTCAACTTTCTTCCTGGTGAGATTCCACTAGCACTGCATTGCCAATCCAAAGATGATGATATCGGGTACCATACACTCGCTTATGGTCAGGAACTTTCCTGGAAATTCAACCCCCATTACATCATTGAGAATACCCTTTTCTTTTGTCATTTCTGGTGGAATTCAAGGGATAGATCCTTTACGGTTTATGACGAGCATAGACTTGACCGTAAGTGCAGAAAATATAACACCCATTCTTTTGGTACTTGCTACTGGTATGTGACAGAAGATGGATTTTACTTGGCAAGATACTATACTGACAATCGTTCCGAGTGGAAAAAAATCAACGATTGGTGAAAGGCTTATTGGCTTTTGTTTTAGCCGTGCAACTAATGATTATGTCCTAGCCCTAGGCAATGAATAAGATACCTAGTGCTTTGTTTGAAAAAAATCGTCTATTGCAAGCCCTATACCCCTGCCCCCGAACATCTGCTAATCGCATGAAGGCTTAGAAAATCATTGACTTCGTTTCAGAATTTTCTCAACTCTCGTGGAAATATAAGCCACCCATAACTAAATAAACAAAGCAACCACTAAGCATTGCAGAAAGCCACATATCTATTTTTTCCCTCTTTTTATTCCTCGTCCACCACCGATTACGTTTTCTTGGTGACAAAAGGGCTGGAGCTATTTGGTGAGGCTGTCTTTTGGTAGATCAAAAGATTATCCTATGATGCGTGAATGGTCTCTCTTATCAGCTAACCAAGTAGGCTAGGAAAGGGGTTACCGCTCCGTCACTTTGTATGTCTTTCGCTACAAGAAACAAGATCTATACAAGAAATAAGGTCGATAGAGACAGAAAAAGTGGTCTTTATCAAGTGACTGGTCAGTATATAAAGGCGTATAGCGTCCACTTCAGATGGTCTCTGTGTGTCAGTCGTTACATCTCAGGTCATAATCTGTAGATCTTTGCTTCCTTTGAACATAAGGACCTTCGTCTGACCAAACGGGAGATAAAACTTTTCGCAGCAATATACCAGTTACAAAAACGGGAAGAACTATACTGCCAATAGTATGAGTTCCTCGTCTAATATGCCCTTATAGCAAAACTATAATTACTTCTCGGAATAACTTCTCTATTATAACTTTGAAACTAGAGCACCTATAAACTTAGGGTGTATTTGAAATTACTTTCAGTTTTGGTTATCTATTTAAAAAAAAAAAAAAATCAAAATCAGTATAATTTTTATTTTTTACAAAACAAATGGGTGTTTGATTACCCAGTTTTAATTTTAAGTTTTTCTTTTGAGGGTATGATTACCTAATTTTTATTTTGAATTTTTTCTTTAGTGGTGGTGGTAGGATGTGGCGGTGGCCTGCTGTGCCCTGTGGCAGGTAGTGGCCGGCCAGCGGCAGGTGGTGGGTGGTGGATATGGCGGTGAGAGGGTGGTGATGGTCTCAAAATAAGAACCAAAACTGAAAATCAAAACTCCTAATAGTAGTTTTAAAAAACAGTCATGTTTTAAAAACTGATTTTCAAAATTGAAGCAAAAAACAAAAACTGTATGCGAAACGGGTTTTTCTTTTTTAATTTATAAAATTAAAGAAAAAATAGAAAACTAAATAGTTTTCAAACGTTACCATAATAAGTAACGGCATCACTCGAATTCAGCAGTACCTATAAATAACCAAAAATAATGCAAATATTCATTCCGGTAGCAATGTATGTCCTTATCACATATCGAGGGTGATTCAAACGCCTGGGAGGAAGATCCGTGCGGCATTTGACAGAAGTCCAACTCATTTCCTTGTCACGATGTTGATGTCATTCGAGTTGTAGCTGACAATCGAATTTTCATTACTAGCATCATACTCAGACTAGCAGATTGCTCTGAACCTGCATCAGAGAGACAATTAGAATGGCACAAGTAAAAACCAACTTGGATCAATAACAACAAAACGTAGCTCATTTGTAAAATTGGTACAAGTCCTGCTTTTAGAGAGAAGGATGAAAGTGGTACAAGTCCTGCTTTTACGCTTTGTTACAAAACTTTGTAGGTATATATCACTACAAAAACACAGCCTCTGTACAACAAATAAGGTCTACAGGGGCAGAAAAAGTGATCCTTATTGAGTGATTAGTCGGTTTCTCTAGGCATCTAGCGACCATTTTAGATGGGTTCCTTAGTTCACGTCGGTTGTTACATCTTAGATCACTAAAGATTTGATGTCAAGGAAAGTGGGTTCGCGGTCGACGTGGAGGTGTTGCAAGGGATACAGTCTGAGTCAGATGCCAAGTATGTTGATGTGGGACACAACAAGGGTGGAATAAGGGCAGAGACCAAGGGCTTCCTAGAAACAGCCTGAGGGTGGCAGTGCTGTGAGGGCGATGGCACAGAATGAATACACAATGACAGTCACAGCCCGATACTTATGTCTAGAGTTAGAGTCTTGTATGTTTCTCTCTCTAAAATTTTAAAGAGAGAAAATTCTAGAGTGAGAAAGTGAAACATGTTCTGAAAAATATTCCGTCCCGAATGAATTCTCAAGAACCCTATTTATAAAGGTTGAGATAATAATGTCATCAAGCGACACATGGCGCTTCTCGGGAGTGACACGTCATTGAGGGGGTCCATAGGTGCCGGTGCTCCACGGACTATCGGATCACATATTCACCTGGCGTGTCCCGCACAGCGTCACTCTGTGGATCTGGAAAAACTGGCTCCCACAGCGTCGGTGTGGCCAGAGAACCCCCTTGATCTAGCTACTAATCCAAGCCCTTGTAAAGTCCCACAAGCCTAGCAACGGTGAGGAAGACCCGATGCCCAACTGCTAGGCGGACTAGGCGCGATGTCCTCTAAAGGCTTGCTCCTGTCTCGGAGTGACCCGAGGGTTATAGTCCCTAGGGGTGAGACGGGAGCCCCCAGTGCCGGAGCACGTAGGCCAGTCATGCAGACACCCTGGCGGAGATAGTGTTCCGGAGGAGTCGCCTATCTTGTGGGTGAGTCCTTGTGCTAGAGGATTCGGAGGGTGTCAAGGTAGTATACCGAAGGAGCCATCTACCTGACAGGCAAGGTAGCATCATGGAGGAGCCGTCTACCTGACGGGCCTGATAGCATCCCGGAAGAGCCGTCTAACTGGGGGAAGGGGAGTTAAAAAGCTCCCTGGCGAAGATAGTGTCTTAGAGACCGAGCCTATCTTGCGGGTGAGTCATTGTGCTGGAGCACTCGGAGCGCGTCGAGGTAGCATCCCGGAGGAGCCGTTTACCTGACGGGCCGAGGTAGCATCCCGGAGGAGCCGTCTATTTGGCAGAAGAGGAGTTGAAAAGCTTCCTGGCGGAGATAGTGTCCTGGAGGAGTCGCTTATCCTCGCAGGTGATTCCTTTCACAGGTGATTCCTTGTGCCGGTGCACTCGAAGCGCGTCAAGGTAGCATCTCGGAGGAGCCGTCTACCTGACGGGTTGAGGTAGCATCTCAGAGGAGCCGTCTACCTAACGGAAGGGGAGTTGAAAAGCTCCCTGACAGAGATAGTGTCCTGGAGGAGTCGCTTATCCCCAAAGAATGCTGCACACTCCAGAGAGTAGGTCAAAGCATGTTCCACGTCCATGGCGGGGGCACATGGTGTGGTGAATGCGATTGGTGCCTCGGGGCATGTAACATGATTGTGGCTCAGGGCACGGTGCCAACGGTATGGGACAATGAGTGTGGCACATGGGCACGATGAAGTATGTATAATGCCCGGGGGCACAACATTGTGATAGAAAGCCTGGGGACACGACTGTATCAGCGGCGCGGTGCATGGGCGCGGTGGGGTGTGTGTATGATACAAAGGGCATGGTTATGCGATAGAGAGCTTGGGGGCACGGCTGTATCAGCTGCACGGCGCATGGGCGCGGCATAGTCCGTATGGTTTCGGGGGTAGATAGTGTGATAAAGAGCCTAAAGGAACGGTTGTATCAGTGGCGCCGCGCATGGGGAACGACATATTGTTGGAGTACGGCACTCTGGAGCCGGTAACGGGGGTTGCGGAGATAGTGCGTAGGCACGGGCGACGGGGGTTATGGAGATAACGCTTGGGCAACTGGCGATGGGGGTCGCGGAGATGACATTCGGGTGACGGGGGTCGCGAAGATGATGTGTCTGGGCGACAGGGGTCGATGAGATGACGTTTAGGTGATGGGCGACGAGGGTCGCGGAGAAGACGTCTGGGCGAAGGGTGACGAACGTCTCGGAGACGACACCCTGATTATGGGTGATGGGGATCGTAGAGATGATGTCTGGACAACGGGGGTCACGGAGATGACGTTTGGGCGAAGGGCAACGGACGTCACGGAGACGACGTTCGGGTGACGATGGTCGCGGATGATGCATGGTCCCTTGAAGAGTAGTAAAAATGCTAAAGGGAAGGCCCAAGGCCAACCCTTGGGGGAAGGTCAAGGCCAACCCTTGAGGGAAGACCAAGGCCAACCATAAGAGGAGCTGAGGCTGAGACCGACCCCATAGAGAAGGCCAAGGCCGAGGCCGACCCCATGGGGAAGGCCAAGGCCAACACCTTTGGGCAAGTTCCAAGACATGCCAATTGGCTATTTGCGACATGCAACGGTCGAGGCGCGATGAGGAGTCGCACAAAAATGAGATTCTTAGTGATGAAGTCACGTAACAAACGTAAGAAGTGCATGTGACTTGAGTGTGCACATTTTGACCAATTGGAAGCGTTGAAAATTGACTGCTGATTATGCTAACGTGTCGTGCAAAATAGGACCCCCACTAGGCCTTAGGTGCAAGTAGAATAGTTTGGGAACATAAGCCCCCTTCGTATGGTGTGTGCAGAGGGGAAACTCGAACGGGCTCCGCACGCATAAACACTTAGCAAGATTTTTGATGTTTTTTGGTCAGAGAGTTGTTGACATCGTCTTTGAATGATGAAGGTGAAGAGTAGGTGGCTCGAACCACCTTATGCACCACTTACTGAAGCATGAGTATGGTTAGGCGTTGACACAAGGGCATGATGATAGGGCGCATGGGCCATAGTCGGCGCTCCGGCCCTAGTGATGGCTGTCAAGTGTCAGCGCGAGGGAGTAAGAGACTAGTGTTAAACAATGAATAAAAGTAGGTGGTTCGAGCTGCCTCGTGCACCACCTACCATGGACGTTGATATCCGGGGGACGTCGTCATGATGGGTGCAACAGAGGCGCGGTCAGGTGTCCCGATGTGGGGGCAGTCCACGACAGGCATAGGGGTGTGGGCAATGCAAGTCGGTCAATGTTGTAAAAAAAATTCTAAGTATGGAAAAGTGAGAAAATGGGTAACGGCGGGAGTGACATGAAAGGTTGGACGTAAGTGGCGCACTGGTCGTCATGATAAGTTTTTTTGTGCATGATTGTGAGGATGGTGGCGATGATGGTTGGTGATGATGGTTGGTGATGATTGTCATCGTTATAGAATGGTAGGGTGAGGTAGTTTGTCGGTCTTGACTGTCAGCTGTGATGTGAAGATCATTGTAGTGTTGCCCTTGGTGTCGGTCGTTGGGCGAATATGTGTAGGCCAAACTACTGGGTGGCGTCGGCTTCGGTGTGGTGGTGGAGGCCGAAGTGGGGAGAAGGGTGAAGGCCAA
This sequence comes from Escallonia herrerae, assembly GCA_033070095.1. Lineage (NCBI taxonomy): Eukaryota > Viridiplantae > Streptophyta > Magnoliopsida > Escalloniales > Escalloniaceae > Escallonia > Escallonia herrerae. Next base: position 3,517 of record JAVXUP010003029.1, on the reverse strand, counting down.
GTGAAATGACTCGTGGGTTATGAGGTGGGAGGGTCGGCCTCGTGGCTTTGGAATGGGGAGATGAGGAAGATAGAAAATGGAGAGGAAAAGGGCGGCTGCGATGGTAAGGGGCTGCCATGGGATGTCGGGGGGCTGAGGCCCAGGGGGGAGGGGGGCCGAGGCCGAAGTGATGGTGGGTGAAGAAGAGGGAAGGAGAAGAAAATGAGGGGGCAGCGGCAACGTGGAGGGGCTAGGGGAAGGAATAGAGGGAGGGGCGGGAACGGCCGAGGCCGAGGGGAATGTGGGGTAGGTGGCCCAGGCCGAGGGGACGGGTAGAGGAAAAATGGAGGAGGGGAGAGAGAAAGGTGAAAGGGGGCGGTGGGTGGCGGTGTGAGGCCGAGGGGGAAGGATGGACGGGGGAGAAAAGAAAGGGAGAGGGATTGGGGGGAACGGCCGAGGCCGAGGGTGGATGTCGCTGACAGTGGGTGTGCCGTGTGGTTGCCGGCGAAGGGCTGGGCCGAGGCCGAGGGAAGTTGGCGGTGCAAAAGAGCGGCGTGTAAATGAGAAAGAGAGAAGGGGAAAAGAAAGATTAGGGTTAGGGTTTGGGAGAAAGACGCGGGTCGGGTCTGGGTGGGTCGTCTCAATGGGTACGGGGACTGAGAGAGAGCATGGCGCGCGGGTCGAGCAAGTTCGGGAGAGCTGGTTGGGCAGGTCTTCTCGATCTATTTTTTTTTAATTTGAATTTTGAAATTAATTTTTTTTGCAGCCCTAAAGAGGGAGCCTCCAAAGAAAATTTTTCAAAGTGTTCATAAAGAGAGTGAGTGGAGTGGGATGGGGGAGTGAATGTTATGTGGGGAAGATGAAAATTATGAAATTTTTTTTCTAAGTGTTGAGAATTTGTCTAAGTGTTGGAAGGAACATATAGAGAGGGGTGTGTTGTTGAAAGATTTTGTAAGTGTTGGAAAGGGTAAGAGAGGTAAGGGACTACATGGAAAAAAAATTGAAAATTTTTCTAAGTCCTAGCAAAAGGAGAATGGAGTTCAGGCAAGGGTGCTAAGGGAGGTCACTGAGGTTGGTGACTTGGCTGCAAAAGAAGAATTTTTTCTAAGTGTAAAAAAAAAAAAAAAGATAAAGGGGGTCACGAGACCGCAACCACGATAGGTTGAGATGAGAGGATGGGGGACTCAGGGTGGTGGGCTGGCATCGATGACTGACTGAGTGACAGAGGCAGGGGTAGGTTAATGAGGCGTGTTACATGCATACCTAGCAGAGGTAGTCGCGAGACCTGGGGGAGTGTCAACTGACAGAGTCGAGACTTAGTAGCGTGGCTCAAGCCACCCCGTGCACCACGTACCAAGGGTGGTGTCAGTAGACTTGTCGAAGAGCAATGTAGCTTGAAAATTTTCTAGGTCTGAAAAATATAACTTCATTGATAACAAAGATAGGCAACATGCCTTGGTACATGGGGATGACGTACATGGAAACTTGCAAAATGAACAAAAAAAATACAAGTGTGGAAAATGCACTAAGGTAGGCCAAGGCTTGGTCAGGTGGGTCATATATCCCACACTTAGAGTTTGAGATCTCTGGATGCAATTTTGTCAGCGAGGGAAAACTTAAGGCCCCTGTACCACTTAAGGTCGTGACCAACCTTCCGATGATATGGGCAGTAGTTGGGGTGGACTAGGTCTTCCGGGGTAGGTTCAGTGTCGGCATTGGCAGGGTTATGGCATTGTTGTTGATCCAGGTCTCGAGGAGAGCTTTGACAGTCTTCAAGTAGCATGGGTATTCTGGGGCAGGCGTCAGTTGCCCTCTTTTGTCAGGGCGCCCATCCCTTCCTTGGGACTTGCGCTTGTGGTTGTTGTAGTTGTCACTGGCTGCTTCCACCGTCGCGGGCCAGGGCAACTTGATTCGGGGCTTGGAGATTTTTGATGGACCGACCATGTCAACAATGGTCACACACTTCGTCTCATAGTAAAACTTGTGATAAAATCGTGTGACATAGGTATTAAGGTCTTCCCCGGGGTTCTGGCGTATTCCGGCAATGTCAACAATGGTCACACACTTCGTCTCATAGTAAAACTTGTCGAGAAAGAGCTGGACCATGTCAGACTAGGAGTGAATAATATCGTCAGGAATTTGATGATACCAAGAGTAGGTGAGACCAGTCAGGGACTTGTGAAATTCCCGAATCTTTAAAGTATTGTCCTCCCCGTAATGCTCTAGGGAGCCAACAAAACGGGTGAGGTGCTCGCGGGTGTTGCCCTCTTTGCCGTTGAACAAGGTAAAGGATGGTTGCTTGTACTTGACAGGGTAGGACTTGGTAGGGAGGCTACTAGAGTAGGGAGCATGGCCTGACAGCCTAGAGGGGGAATGTGGTAAGGATGACTGCTTGAGACAGCGGAGGATTGCATCAAGGTCATGCTTGGTGACATACGAAGCATGCGAGGGTTTGTGCCCTGTCAGGAAGATCCTGGCACCAGAGCCCCCAGACGGTGCAACCTGAGGCGCTGAGGGGATAACAATGGCAGAGAGGGGTTGGTGGTGGGGAACAACTTGTTGGGGTATGGTTCGCATATGGGTAGTGTCAGCTGCTGGAGGCCAGTCATCAGGAAGGGTCGACTTTAGTAAGTCAGAGGAACAACTTGTGTTTAGGTTTTGGTTGGTTACGTTCAGGTTAGGCTCTATCTCAATTGAGTCGTGCATATCCAAAGTGCTTCGAGCAAGGGTAAGGTATGGCGCCGTAGGCTGAGGTGTCGTGAGTCCTACTGTCAAGGGTCCGGAGGACCAAGGCAGCGGTGGTCACGACACTGGGACTTGGGCAGTGTCCAAAACTAGCCCAGGCCTGAAGGCTGGATCTGAGTAGGAGGGGCTGACCCTAGAACTTGGGATGACACGGGGTGAGCAGCGGTCACAGGGCACAGAGCTCTGGGCTTGCGAAGTTGGCGATTGTGAAGTCAAGACTTGGATTGATTTTTGCATTTCTAATATCGAGGCCATGAGAGATGATTGTGAGTCTTGGAGTTCAGTGATGGTAGGAGTAAGGTGATGGATTATGGCATTGACGAACGGGGCTACATCGGGTGCATCCATCTCGGGGGAGCCTGGAGTTGGTTATGGCTGGTCTCCTCTTAGTCCTCGAGGTGATGCTCCTCTTGGATGATGGGTTGAGGCTTTGGCTGGTAGTCCTGTGTTGCTGAGGTATGGTTGCTTGGGCATGTTAGGCAAGGAACGAACTGCACTGCACTACGATGCTCACCTCCACAGCGGAGTCACCAAAATGATGCCAAGGAAAATGGGTTCGCAGTCGAAGTGGAGGTGCCAAAAGGAATGCAGTCCGAGTCAGATGCCAAGTATGTTGATGTGGGACACAGCAAGGGTGGGACAAGGGCATAGACCAAGGGCCTCCCAGACAGATCCTGCGGTGGCAGTGCTGCGAGAGCGATGGAACATAATGAATACATGACGACAGTCACAGTCCGATGCTTAGGTCCAGAGTCAGGGTCCTGCATGTTTCTTTCTCTAGAATTCTAGAGTG